>JAODAL010046236.1:0-31133 GCA_025379985.1 Phyllomedusa bahiana | reverse complement strand
TCATTTTAGCCAGAGGTCAGTAGCCAGAGGTCATGTAGCAGAGGTCATGTAGCAAAGGTCATGTAGCCAGAGTCATGTAGCCAGGGTTATATAATCAGAAGTCATGTCTAATCATATAGTCAGAAGTCATGAAATCAGAGCTCATATAGCCAGAAGTCATGTAGCCAGAAGTCATGTAGCCAGAGGTCATGTAGCCAGAGGTCATGTAGCCAGAGGTCATGTAGCCAAAGGTCATGTAGCCAGAGGTCATGTAGCCAGAGGTTATATAATCAGAAGTCATGTAGCTAGACATCATAAAGTCAGAATTCATGTAGCCAGAGGTTATGTAGCCAGAGGTGATGTAGCCAGAGGTGATGTAGCCAGAGGTCATATAGTCAGAAGTCATGTAGCCAGAAGACATGTAGCCAGAAGACATGTAGCCAGAAGTCATGTAGCCAGAAGTCATGTAGCCAGAAGTCATGTAGCCAGAGGTCATGTAGCCAGAGGTCATGTAGCCAGAGGTCATAAAGTCAGAAGGCATGTAGCCAGAGGTCATGTAGCCAGAGGTCATGTAGCCAGAGGTCATATAGTCAGAGGTCATGTAGCCAGAGGTCATAAAGTCAGAAGGCATGTAGCCAGAAGTCATGCAGTCAGAGATCATGTCATTAGAAATCATGCAGTCAGAGCGGTTTGTTTAGCAATGTCTGTGTAGTGATTGGGTATACATACTTATTGTATTCTTAGGAACCTGCTGATTCTGGGTCTTTCTGTAACTCTCCACAGATGGTTTTTGACTCTTGGACAACTTTGCTGACAATTATTTTCACTCCTCTAGCTAAAATCGTGTGGGGAGAAGCATGTTGTAGTCAATTTATGGTGAAATTGTGTTCTTTCCATAATGGGATTATGGCCCCAACAGTACTCACTAGAACCTTCAGTGGCTTAGAGTTTCTTCTGTAACTAATGCCTTCAGAATGTATTGCAACAACAAGATTTTAAAAGTCTTGAGACAGCTCAATGGTTTTACCCATCATGAGGTGTTTATTGTTTGGCACCTTGGTAATGAGACACCATTTTATAGGTCATCAGTTGAACCAGATGATATTATTTTTCATTAAGCGGCAGGATTGCTTTCTAATTACTGGTAGATTTCATGACTTTCCATGGCTTTTTACACATCTCTTTCTTCATGTGTTCAATATTTGTATCCTATGTCATTTCTCATTATTACACTTAACTTATGTATATTTATTACTTGATTTATGTCATGATCATGCCCGACAGATCCCCAGCTTCGAGTTCTGGACGCCGGCCACGGCCGTTGCGATGGAAACCGTGGTTTTTAACATAATACTTTGTATTCTTAGTTACCAGTGTGAACTGAGTCTTTCCTTCCCTGTGTGTTAATTGATTACTGGCCAACGCCCGTGGCCAGGAATCCTCCAGCACCCTTTTAGTTAAACTGTCTTCCTCTTTGATTGACAGCTTTGGCTTGGTGTTCTTTCCACCTATCACCTCTGCTCTGTGTTCACCAGTTCCCTATTTAAGGATTCCCTTACATGTCCCCTGTGCCTGTTATATTAGGTCTTTCCTATACCTTTTGCTTGCCTGTCTCTTGTTGGATTTTCTGGTTACCTGACTCTGCTTGGCTTCTGGCTATTCTTCTCTTCCTGATTTTGTACTGCATTGCCCGACAGTTACCGACTTGGCTCGTCTTACGTTTTTCTCTCTGTCTCCTGATTTGGTACTGCACTGCCAACCTTGCTTGTCTGACGATCCCTTATTGTGTTTTGTATTTGTTTGTCTGTGTCTTGTGTTCCCACATATTCAGTGTAGTTTTCAGTCTTCTGGTTGGGGCCGACCTTTTAAGGAGTCGGGTACCCCCAAAAGGCAGGGACAGGGGTTGGGACCAGCGTCAGGGCCTCACTCTGTCTGTTTCTTCTCGTGTGTCCCTGACTGGTCCCTTACAATTTATTTGCCAGTGTGGATTGGATGGGTCATTACCAACATCTAGTGAGAATGTCATGTCAATAGCAAAATTGTTGATGTGTCCAATACTTCTTTCAACCACTATATACATATATATATAGGTATCCACGATCGTTGTATTATGCATCCTTGTTACTAGGGATGCATTCATAGGCTTCAGATGACTAGTTCCAATCATGTGCAGTCTGAAGCATGGAACGGTGTCTTTTGATCTTATCTACATACTTGCCATATACTTTGTGAGTTCTAATTATTTTCTCCACCCCCTTGCTCCCTTGTTATATGTCTTATATGTGTTTTATATATTTGACTATTATTGTATATTGTAATCTGATACTATATGGTATATTTTTGTACGGTAATTGGTTTTCACTACACTATGCAATGCACTTTATCATGTATTCTGTATCTTTTGATATGTAATATATTTGATTGATATTAATGGATTAAATGTATATCCCCTATATATACTTGATATACTCACTTGTAACACTGCTTGACAAAGACTCCATGAGGGGGTTGAAACGTCGCCTTTTGGCATGGTGGAATAAACCACCAATAACTTATTTTCTTTGGAGTGCTGGGGAGTTTTGTTTATTTTACCAAAATTATTTATATTTTCCAAATGCCAGAACAATGAGAGAGAGAATTTTTTTTAAGTCATTTTTATTACTTTTTGCAGTCAAAGTTTACATACATTTCATTAGTATTTGGTAGCATTGCTCTTAAACTGTATGACTTGTGTCAGACATTTTGGATATCCTTCCACAAGCTTCTCACAAAAGTTGGTAGGAATTTTGGCCCATTCCTCCAAACACAACTGGTGTAACTGATCCATGTTTGGAGGTCGCCTTTTCAGCTTTGCCCATACATTTTCAATAGGATTGAGATCAGGGCTTTGTGATGGCCGCTCCAAAACATTGACTTGGTTCTCCTTAAGCCACTTTGGGCGACATGTATGATCGGGCTTTACGCCTGTTTTTTGGCGTATACTGCGCCTCCCGGCCCGAGTCCCCCTGTCGGACGCAGGAAAGCAGTGTTAGGCACAGCGTTCGCCACTTTCAGCTGCGCCCCGCATGAAGGGGCGGGCAGTGGACGCGGTGTGGGCGCGGTATAGGCGTTCTGGGGCGGGACGCGGCGCGCTCGAAAACTCTGAGGCATGTACGATCACGAGTCGGCAAAGCGAGGCGCAATGCAGCGCTCGGCAGCTCCGACAGGCAGACCTGCTTTATTTTGGTCTTAAATGCTCCGGCGGTCGGCAGAAGTGAAGCAAGACAATCGAAACATGGTGTGGGAGCAGATATGAAGATCGCGACAGAAATCTCGGCGCTACGCTCCGTGCAGCAGGGTATGAATTCCGAAAAAATCGCCTTTATAAAGGCGGAAAACAGTGTCAGAAAAAGGAGCTGAACGTAAAAAATAAACATAATTTAAAAAAAATCACTTTCCAAAAATCTAGGGGAACGGGCAATATCAAGAAATTTCGGATATTAGAAAATTGCCGGGAAATATTGTAATTCAAATTCTGAAAGCTATTCTCATTGGTCGGCATAAACCAGCCAATCAGAATAGGAGCGACAGTGAACCATTAAAACCTATGGAGAACGATTGACCAATCAGAATCAACGGCCTGACAGTTCAAAATACAGTAAAATGCAGAAAGAGCTGATTGGTTGAGTTAGCGGTGGGGCTTGGCTATCTCGGCCAATCAGAATAGGAGCGACAAAGACGCTCCTATTTATTTTCGTTAGCCAAGGATCAATAGTATTGGTGTGACGAAAATAAAGAAATAAACATGATTTTAGTGAATTAATATTTTTTTTTTCGTTACCCCCATATTATTATTCGTTTTATATACACATCGGTACAACTTCAGTAGTCTTATCATTTGATTTCGGCCATGTACATTTTTATTTCAGATTGCATTCGAAAACCCATACGAGCGGCGCTCGCTCTCCCATTGGTTCAAATAACGGCGCCTCTTTTAAATTAGCCAAACACAGAGCTCGCTCTGAATTTCTTTCCCCCATAGAACTCTATGAGAAAGTAGCTCGCGCTCTGATTGGCTAAGCTGGACGAGCCCCCGCTAGCTCAACCAATCAGCTCGTTTCTGCCTTTTTACTGTATTTTCAACTGTCCCGCCTTGGAATATGATTGGTCAATTTTTCTCCATAGGTTATAATGGGTCCTTGTTGCTCCTATTCTGATTGGTCAATTCTCCTCCATAGGATATAATGGGCCACTGTCACTCCTATTCTGATTGGTCGGCATAAACCAGCCAATCAGAAGAGCTTAAACAATTTGAATTACTGTCTTTCCCGGCGATTCTCTCTATTGCAATTCCCTATGTACCTTTTACAGAAGGTTTTAGCTCTTTATGTGATAATGTTTTACACTTATTAAAAATGATTTTTTTTATTAATACTTCATGCCGCACGGTGCTGAGCCCCGAGATTACATTGCGCCCATCTCTCCATAGACTACAATGGGAGAAGTAGCTCGCGCTCTGATTGGCTGGGATAGCCAAGCCACCGCTAGCTCAGCCAATCAGCTCTTTTCTGCATTTTTACTGTATTTTGAACTGTCCCACCTTGGATTTTGATTGGTCAAAACTTCTCCATAGGATATAATGGGTCTTTGTCGCTCCTATTGTGATTGGTCAATAGTTCTCCATAGGTTTTAATGGGACACTGTCGCTCCTATTCTCATTGGCCGGTTTATGCCGACCAATGAGAATAGCTTTCAGAATTTGAATTACTGTATTTCCCGCTAATTTCCTATATCCTAATTCTTGAATTAGGGTATTGGAAAGTGATTTTGTTTTATGTATTTTTTATTTTTAAGGTTTCAGCTCTTTTTCAGAGAATGTTTGACGCCTTTATAAAGGCGATTTTTGATTCATACTCCGCACGGACATCTGGAATGATTTCTCGCTGTTCCAGCCCGTCTCGCATCGCAACAGATTTTCGGCGCAGTCCCGCACTGCGCCTAAGTCCCGCACTGCGCCCATGTCCCCGCACTGTGCCCCACACACTGGCGAGGTGCAGGGAACTTTTCCCCGCATGTATGAGTGCACCTCCTCGGACGGCGAATCTTCGGCGCAGCGCCGCACTGCGCCTCAGTCCCCGCACTGCGCCTAACACACTGGCGAGGCGCGGCGGACTTTACATAGGATGTATGAGCGCGCCCCGGCCCCGACATAAATCAGGCGCAGATTTCGCCGGAAAACTAGCGGAAAAGTGCGCCCCGACCCGGCGAGCTTCATACATGTCGCCCTAAATGTGATTTAAAAGCATTAAAATAAAAAAGGCACTGTATATATACACAGAAAAAACTAAATTCATATCGTATTTGTATTGATTTCAAGATTTAGACCAGATGTATATAAAGACTTCAACTCAAAAATCCATTGTAATTCCTTCGTCAATAGCAACTTTTCGCGACATTGTTGTCTTTTTACTTCTCCAATGCCAGGGACATCGGTGACACATACCATCCATCCACAATGGCACCTTGTGCCCTCCTACAGCCCCAAGAATCAACTCCACTGGTGGGTGCCAAGAATCAACTTCATTGGTAAGTTCCAAGAACCAACTCCACTGTTGGGTTCAAAGATTAAAGTCCACTGGGGATCCCCAAGAATCACTGGTGGGCCCCAGAATTAACTCTGCTGGTGGGAGCCTGAAATGTGGAGCTCTGAATAGGCACCAAGAGAGGTAATACATAGTGGGACATGTATGAAGAAGCCTGCCGTATTTTCAGCTCGACATCAGGCGCAGCCCCGTTCGCATTAGCACAAAGCCTCCTGAATGCCATTACGAGTGCAAGTGGCACTTTGTAATGCACCTGATTTTGAGGGCATGCGGAAGGCGGGGCGCACTAGGACCGTACGAAGCTATAGATTTATAGCTTCGCTACGGCAATTCTAGGCGCATTACTGCTGGAACTGGTAGAGCACTTTCACAGTGGTTTACCTGATCCATAAATGTTGTGTTAGTGCTAGAATGCACCTTATGTACGACCTGCATAAGACAGGAGGCCTAGAGTTGGCTTCCTGCTTCCCAGACCTAATAATTGAATAAGCTGCTGGGTCTTATTAGTACCATATCAGCTCTATAGTAAGTTCAGGGGGCTGTGTCTTTCTATATTTCCCTTGTAATGTGGCTAATTTTTTATTTTAGATTTTAAGATTACATTTAAAAAAAAACATACAAAATAAAATATTATTACAACTAACCCCTTAACGACCTTGGAGGTATACATACGTCCAGGTGGTTTGGGGTTCATGCACCTGGACGTATGCATACGTCCTGGAGATCTGGCGAACTCTAAAGCAGAGTTTACACGATGACTGCTGTATGCTGGCTGTATATTACAGCTGACATCCCGCAGCGTCGACCCCGACCGAGATCACTCTGGGGGGGGGGGGGGGGGGGGGTGTGGAATAAACCCTTAATTATCGCCACCGATAGGTCGCAATAACTGAGGGAGACACAGGAGGAGCGATCTCCTCCTGTGTCTCTGTCGGCGACACAGATCCTGCGGCTGCTGTGCGCTGACAGACAGCCCGGAAGGTATAAAATGCCTTCCGGGTTGTCTGTGACGTCACCATGCCCGGCCGTGCCCTGTAGGCATGGCCGGGCATTGTGTCTGACAGTTGTCATAGAGACCAATATACAGCAATAAGTTGTGTATTGAATTCCTATTAGAAAAATGATTTTCCCTATGGGGAAAAGTAAAAAAAAAGTAAAACAAAATGTGAAAAAGTAAAAAAAAAGTGAAAAACAGTAAAACACAAACACGTAAAATAAAATAAAAACACGTACACCGCCCTTTTCCCCTTTACAAAAAAAGCTCAAAAATAAATAAAGTACCCAAATTTGGTATTGCCGCATGCATAATGATCTGCCCTATTAATCAGTCATGTTAATTAAACCGCACGTGAACACCATAAAAAAAACTAAATAAACAGTCACAGAATTGCGTTTTTTGTTCATCCCGCAGCACATAAAATGGAATAAAAAGTGATCAATAGCTCATATAAACACCAAATTGATGCCAAATAAAATGTTGGTCCATCCCCAATAAAAAAAAGTCCTTACACAACTTTGCATCTGTAAAAATAAAAAAGTTATGGCTCTCAGAAGACAGCAATGTATAAATATTGTTTTACACAATAAAACACTTTAAGGGTAGGTTAATTTTAACATTGAGAGATAGAATATCCAAAATAAAATCCAGAAAATCACATTGTATAAATTATGTAAATTTATTTGCATTTTGCTGAGAGAAATAAGTATTTGATCACCTACCATACATACACACAGTTGAAACCAGAATTTAGATACACTATATAAAAAGACACAGATGCATGTTATTATTTTTTTTTGAAAAAGCCAAAAATAAAGAACAGAGAGATTTTTTTATTTTTTGAAAAGTCAAATTTTTCCTTTCCCTTTTTTATTGTAATTGGTTTCATTCCCCTTTAAACTGTAGGACTTGGGTCAAAATTTTTTGGATATCCTTCCCAACTTCTCCCCTGTGTTCATCTGTAAAAAATATTATATGAAGTACAGAAAGATGGGAATTCCAGCCACATACCGCTCGGAAGAAGATGGGCTCTGTGTGTCAAAGATTAAGTATTGCCCAACATTTGCATATCAACCAGAACAAATGAAAAAAGCCCTTATAAAGATTCTGGCGGAAGCGGGAAAGTTGTTATTTCCACGAAAAACGAGTCCTGTATAAAACAGGGGTAAAAGGGCCCGTCTGCAGGAAAAGCCTTTTTCCCCAAAAAAAAAATATAAAAGACAATTAATGTTTGCAAATACAAATGGGAAATATCTACATTTTGAAAAATGCCTGTGGTCTGATAAAAAAAATCGATTGTTTGGGTATGCCCATTGTTATGTTTGGAAAAAAAGAAAGAAGCTTGGAAGCCTAAGAAACCTATCCCAACTTTGAAACACAAAGTATCACAATTTGTTCATGTCACATATTATGTTTTTCTTAAATTTTATAGGAGGAAGAGAATAAGCGGGACCATCTTGGCTGTTTTTTAATGTTTTTCATGGTTGTGACTGGGTGAATATTGGGATACCCTTTTTAATTTTTGTGACAGCCTAAGGAGTTAATATGTGAAACTACTGTGAATATAGAACAAAAGGGGACCGTGACTGCACCATGGAATTTGCGCTTCCCCATTTGGTTCACATATGTGCGTTATAGTGGTGGTTAGTGCCTCTGCTATTGGGTCGGTGTCATTTTTATGATAGCGCCCCCCATTTAAGGGGTGATGACATCGAGGGCTTTTTTATCATTTGTGGCCTTGTTTTTTTTTTATGAGCGAGTTGTGATGTGTGCATTTTTTTAAAAATTTTGGGGGCTTTTTTTTTGATGGTTAAAAAAAGTTGGTGTCCCCTAAAACCTATGTATTGGTAATAGACATGCGCATTAAGCACATGAAGCTGAAGTCAAAGCATGCGCCCCCCGTAGGGGGACATGCGCAGTGGGTTCTGAGGAGCCGGGTTTGTGAAAGCCCGGGAAATTGGACCTGTGCATTAGCGTTTGGAGGACGCCGTAGTTGATGTCTAGCCTCTGGTGAGTCCCGCTCAGTAAGATATCATTTGAATGATCACTTTTCTGATTGGTTGGATAATATTATTGTATGGGTTATTACACTTGATAGGATGGGCTTTTTTTTTTTTGAAATGCCCTGATTGGCAATAATGTGGTGTGTTTTTGGTTACATATACATCACGGCCACTTTATTAGGCCCCTGCCCCAATCTCTTTAACATTTAAAATTTTTAATCAGCCAATCACTGGCGGCAACTCAGTGCATTAGGATGTAGACAGGGGTCAAGACAATCTCCTGCAGTTCAAAGAGCTCAGTAGGGGGAAAAGAAAGGTGTTTTATGCCTTTAAACGTGGCATGGTTTTTGGGTCCAGAAGGGGTGTCTGGTATTTCAGAAACGGCTGATCTCCTGGGATTTTCCGCACAACCATCTCTGGGGTTTACAGAGAATGGTCCAAAAAAGAAAAAACCCAGTGAGCGGCAGTCCGTGGGGAAATCCCTTTTTGATCCCAGGGTCAAGGAGAAGGGCGCTGGTTCGATATAGAAGGCAACATGACTCAAATGCCCCCCGTTACAACCAGGTAGGCGGAAGCATCTCTAAACGCACAGTCGGCAAATTTTGAGGAGAGGGGTCGCAGCAGAAGACCACACCGGGTCCACCTTTCAGCTAAGAACAGGGGAAAAGGGCTCAATTTCCCAAGCTCATCGAAATTGGACGTAAAGTTTGGGAAAAAACGTTCCGGTCTATTCTCGATTTCTGCTGCGACATTGGGATGGTGGGTCAAAATTTTTGGCGTAAACAACATAAAAGCATGGACCCATCCTCCCTTTGTATAAAACGGTTCGGCGGGTGGTGGGTCTGGTGTGGGGAATATTTTTTTGGCATTTTTGGGCCCCCTTTGGTACCAATTGAGATGTTGCAACGCCTTGTGGAATCTATGCCACGAAGATTGAGGCAGTTTGAAGGGAAAAAGGGGGGCCAACCCCCTTTCTGCCTGGTGTACCTAATAAAGTGCCCGGTGAGTTTTTTATGCACTATTGGTTTTGAGGATGCTTGAAAAAGGTCACTTTTTTTGGGCCGAAAAGTTTCTCTTTTGGGTTCCCAAAAGGGGGATTTTTAAAGTGAGTCCTTTTATATATTTTTTGGGTATGATATTGCGAGTTTTTTGGGGTACTCGCTTTGGGGTCGTTCATTACCTCCAGAAAATCTTAATAGGCTTCAGTGTGACCCAATAGTTTATTTCATTTAAAAATGTCTTTTTTGTTCATAACATGGGTTTAAATGGGGTGAACCGGGTATGGCTTTTTACTTGGATACAAAATAAGGGGGGTTGGCCCTTCCCCCCCCTTCTAGGGCCGACTTTTCCAGGCCCCGTAAAAATCTGGGGCTAGAGAAAGATAGGGGGCTTCCAAACTGAAGTGTGTCATTGCAGCATGGAGAGTTTGTGTGGAAGCATCGTGTGTAAAGGCTGAAATCCCCTACTGAAAACATCCAAAAAAGGTGAGTCGCAAACTGGCCCGGACTTAAATGAGACTGTTTAAAGTTTAAGTAAATGATGTTTCTTTTCAAATTTTGTGTAAGGGGGTGTCCCCACGCCACGGGTTTTCACCCGTTTTTTCAGACGGTTTTGGTTTTGAAAACCCCTCTGAAACTGGGTGACAACTTTTAAAAATTGACTTTAATGGAAAATCGTGCAGCGGTCCCCCCTGCACGGATTTTTCCCCCCGGACTTTTTTTTTAACCGTTGGCGGTCCCCAAAAACTAGAACTTTCATTCTTTTGCCCTCTTTTTTGGGCGGAATATGAACATGTCTAAACAGTAATCACGGAGAAAAGTCCCCACCCACCACCCCCCGTGTGGACGGCCGCCAAACAGAGCATTTACCGGTCGGTTAATCCGACCGGTATTTTCTCTTTGCCGTGGGGGTAAACCCTAAGATGTACCTGCTTTGGATTTTGGTTGCTGAAATAAACAACGTGTGTTTATACCATATTGCTTGCCTCCCCATCTGCTTAACCTGAGACTACTGTTTGAACTACTTCCCACAGGGTCCACCAGTGGAGTTGCTTCTTGGGGCCTACCCTACAGCTACTATAAATAACTGCATATACTGCATATGACTCCCACTTTCTGTCTCTTTCTCTGACTTTCTACCTGAAAAGCAGAACCAGGATAGCTATTTTCAGGGACCCACTATGTCCAGGTGCCCACCATGTCCTTGGGCCCACCGGGGGTTCCTTTGCTCCCCTGTGGGCCAGTTCAAGCATACCTCAGACTTCACCAGACTTGAGCGAGCTTCACCATAAGGTTTAATGAGTTGCACAAAAAATTATCAGACAAAAAAAAAAATTAAAAAAATTTGGGTTTTTTTCGGAACAGTAAACGTTTTCCATCTGCCAACTACAGTAGACGTGAATGCAAGTATTGACGTGTGAATGGCACTTGAGGTCTGCCAAGAATGGTTGGTGTTTAGTACTTCAGCCTTACATTTTGGCAAGTGAAAACCCAGGGGCAGATGTTCCTGCCAAAAGGGTTTACAACATTCCCCCCTTGTTACAACGACGGTAAAACGATAGGTAATAAATCCATAATTCCGCGCCGTATAATCAAATTAAATTAAGTTCCCAAGAGGCCCCCTAAATTTCGGGGGACATGTTATGGTGCCCCCTCTCTATCCCTTCAATCAAATTTCTACAACGCATGTCATTGTACGCAGTTCAGCCCAGGCTTTCGGAAATGGGGCCCCGTTCAGGGGAGCTTTTAAAAAAGCCTACTTTTGTTGAAACAACCTACATCTGAGCAACAGAGTAAGGCAACACAATTCCGAAACACCCCCTTCCCCCCTTTGAACCTCAAAATGGGAAACACATTGATTTTCACTTGTATCAGTAAATGGCAAAGAAAGGTTCGTACTTTGCATAATATATTTATCTTGGAAGTTGCCGTTCTATTCAGGCTCTCCAAGAATTCAAGTGCTGAAAGTAACACTAAATCAACAGCACTTTTAGTAATGAAATAAATTCTTTATAAGAGTCAAGTATAGGGGCTGACAAGGGTTTCGAATGGCGTGTTTTTATTAAAATTCTTTCATTTTGCAAAGCCCGTATTGTCTGTGATTCTTGGATTATAATCGGGGATGAGGAATAGCGAGAAGTCTATGCCGGTATTTATTTAGTCTGTCTGCCTGTGGCAAAAGAAAACACAATTCTTAATTAAAGGCTTCCTTTTGTGGGTGACCTAGCAAATTTTCAGATTGCTTGATAAAAAGAGGTAGAGGGCTGCAGAGAAGGTGAGGGCTCCCGCTCTACTGTTTGTATTATTGGGGACAAGAAGTCTAAAAATAAAAAAATTAAAACTTACAAAATCTACCATGGAAACTGGCATGGAAGAGCAGAAAGAGATCATGTGGACACCTCATCGTCTCAGCAAGGGAGATGGTTCATGGGCACATGAGACCATGAGGTTCATGAGTACATTAGACAAACATTTCACTGTACATAAAACAATGAGATTCCCTGTACATGAGACAGTGAGGTTCATAGGTATGTGAGACAATGAGGTTCATGGGTGCATAAGACAATGCGATTCATTGGTACATGAGACAATGTGGTTAATGGGTACAAGTGACAATTAGGTTCCTTGGTACATGACACAATGCGGTTCATGGGTACATGAGACAAAAATGTCACTGTACACGAGACAATGAGATTCACTGTACATGAGACAGTGAGGTTCATAGGTATGTGAGGCAATGAGGTTCATGGGTGCAAGTGACAATGAGATTCATAGGTACATAAGACAAAGACGTTCATTGGAACATGAGACAAAAATTTCACTGTACATGAGACAATGAGGTTCACTGTACATGAGACAATGAGGTTCACAGGTAAGTGAGACAAAGAGGTTCATGGGTACATGAGATAATGCGGTTCATGAGTACATTAGACAATACGGTTCATGGGTACATGAGACATTGAGGTTCATGGGTACATGAGACATTGAGGTTCATGGATACATGAGACAATGAGGTTCATGGGTACATGAGACAATGAAGTTTATGGGGACATGAGAAAATGAGGTTCATGGGTACTGGGTACATGACACAATGAGGTTCATGGGTACATGACACAATGAGGTTCATGGGTATGTGAGACAATGAGATTCATGGGTACATGAGACAATTAAGATTCATGGGTACGTGAGGCAATGAGACAATGTGGTTTATGGCCTCAAGTGATTGAGGTTGATGGCTACATGCGACAACGAAATTTATGGTTACATGAGATAATGATACTCATGGGTGCATGACACAATGCGGTTCATGGGTACATGACACAATGCGGTTCATGGGTACATGATACAATGTGCTTCAAGGGTACATGAGACAATGAAATTCATGTGTACATGAAACAATGCAGTTTATGGGCTCAAGGGATTTAAGTTCATGGGTACATGAGACAACAAGGTTCATGGACACGTTTGACAATGATATTCATGGGTGCATGAGACTGAGGTTTATGGGTACATGAGACAATGTGGTCTATGGGTACAAGTGACAATTAAGTTCATAAGTACATGAGACAGTGAGGTTCATGGGTATGTGTGACATTGAGGTTAATGGGTGTATGAGACAATGCAATTCATTGGTACATGAGACAATGTGGTTAATGGGTAAAAGTGACAATTAGGTTCCTGGGTACATGACACAGTGCGGTTAATGGGTACAAGTGACAATGAGGTTCACTGTACATGAAACAATGAGGTTCACAGGTAAGTGAGACAAAGAGGATCAGGGGTACATGAGATGATGAGGTTCATGAATACATTAGACAATACGGTTTATGGGTACATGAGACAATGAGGTTCATGGGTACATGAGACAATGAGGTTCATGGGTACATGAGACAATGAGGTTCATGGGTACATGAGACAATGAGGTTCATGGGTACAG
This sequence comes from Phyllomedusa bahiana, assembly GCA_025379985.1. NCBI lineage: Eukaryota > Metazoa > Chordata > Amphibia > Anura > Hylidae > Phyllomedusa > Phyllomedusa bahiana. The sequence continues at coordinate 17,637 of JAODAL010046236.1, read as the reverse complement.
AAGACTGAGGGTGCATAGTTCCAAGGAGGCTACAGAAGATTTTCCTTGTATGCCAGGGGGAAAGGTTTTGTAGTAGATCTTTCTTGAAATCTCGATCACTTTCAGAAAAATCTGTGTCCAAAGACGATATTTTAGATTTTGTGACCTTAAGCTAAGAAACAGGTAAGTGTGATTCTCTTTAAACTCATTGAGATTCATCACAAACTGATAACTGTAAAGTAGGTACTTTTCAAATGCATATCATTATAAATTACATATGTTTTACCTTTTTTGTACTTGCTCTATTGTCTCCCTGGTTACCGACCATCAATTTGTGCTTTCAGTTGTATTACTGTGACGTTACCTGTGGATGGGATAGTGGTGAAGTGCATTTTTGTTTCCTTGTATTCCCCTCCCTCTCCCTGGCCTTTGATAGCTGCATTACTGGTTACCACTTAAAGCACACTGTGGTGGTCAGTAACCAAAGAGGCAAGAGAGCAAATTGAAGGAGCGAAAAAGGCCTGTATTAGGTAAAGCATAAATATTTTTCAATATTATGCATTTTGAAAAATGATACATTTACAGTAATTTGTCTTTCAAATACCCGTTTAAAGATATTAACCTAGCCTTGGAAGTGGGTAGAATACCAATTCCGAGGCCTTTAGGAAAAACTTTTATTTTTGATGGAATTTCCAACCAATCTTACCTCCCATCACGATTTGATGTTATTCTTCTATTTAACAGCCAGATTTTTAAAAACCACATTAATGGCAGAAATAGTAGAGTAGAATTAGGCTGCTTGTAATTTTCATAATTGTTTTAGTGAATCTTCAGTTTGTTTCCTTTCCTTTAAATTTAAAGCCCTAGCGAACAGTGTTCTCTCTTCTTATGTTTGTTATACAAAATGTGGCACTTGCTCAAATCTAGAATTTTAGAGATTTCTATGGTGTCATATCAATTACATCAATAAAAAGGGTTGTCAAGTGGAGTAAAATTGATATTAAATGGGGCAGGGTGGAGAAAAATATACTTAAATACCTGTCCTCCACCTTTGCCACTCTGGAGTTCTCCAGGAGCTGCTTCACTTCTCTTCCGGGTTCTTGTCCCAATACATAGGAGAAGCTCACTTTCCATTCACTCACAGGAGTGGGAGTAAAACTTGATTTAATAAAACAGCAAACAAGCAGAACTTGATGAGTTTCACGGCTTTATCGATGCTTCATTGGGAGCCTCTCTAGTGTGTTGGAATGTCTGGATTGGAACCCAGAAGGGAAGAGGAGTGGGTCCCTAGGGAGCTCAGGAGCAAGACTGGGAGAAGGTATTCGGGCTCTGGGAAAAAAAAGGGGCACATGGTGCCTCCCAAAGGAAAAATTTAAAGCCCCCCCATGCCCCCCTTGTGCCCCCTTTTCTGCCGGGGAAAATTTTGTGCCCTAGAGGTTTCTACCTCACCCAATTGTTCGCCCTGCTTAGAAGCAGGAGTGGTAGTGGTAGACTGGGAGGGAAGTATAAGTTTTTTTGTTCTTTTAACCCCTTCTGGCCCCAAATTTCAAGATAATTTTTTCTTTGGAAAATCTTTTAAAGGTTATGGCTCATCCAACAATTTAGAGAATTCTTGGGGTTATCCATCAGCAGAGTTGGTACATTTACATACAATATGGTTTAAAGTTTAAAGGATCAAATCTAAACATTAATAGAGTCGTAGGTCCAGTATGGAACACAGTATATTGTAATTGGTTTTGTCGTGAAGGGGTTTATGTTTTACATTGCATGCCATTTATATCTAAACTAAACCTATTTTATTTCTCTTTGTTACGTGGTTGACTTCAATTATGCCCCCCTTTAAAGTTGGGGAAAAGATAATAAGAATAAACAGGTAAATCTATCACTTCTAGTTTTTAGCCATTTCATGCAAACGCATGTCATCTGCATGGGACAGAAGGGAAAACCCTTATAGCTTTTTAGACTTCTTCTATCCATTCAGTGATGTCCGTCCTTTGGATGCCCTGTAGGTCAGTAGTTGCCAGGCTTCTTATTCTTTTTCTATCCATGCTTCTTCTATCCATCCATCTTGTCAGATCCATGGATACTCTGTAGGCCAGTTCTCACCATGCTTCCCTGTCTTTCACAGCTTCTTTCAATTACTTGATGTTCATTCCCATGCTATTTTGATGGTCTAGAACCTACAACCTTTGGTCTTCTTTTTTATTCAATTCTTCATCATCATTTGATTAAAATATATTAGCTTCCATCTGGTTATTTTGCCTCCCAGGGACAGTTCTGAGTTTACACTATGAAGAACATCTTTGTTCATGATTAGTGTTGAGCGATTGCGTTTGCTATCGAGATCGATCATGTCTAGCGGGCCGCTATCGATAATTTTTTTCGAAGTGGCATCGATTATCGGATACCTTTAAAAGTCTATGGAGAGCAACAACCCCTTTCATTTTACACCCAAACAAGGCTGGAGAAGTGAAATTTAACACCCAAAACATAAAATGGTACGTGCTACATCTTCCCACACATTTGGTTATAAAAGCCACAGAAAAAAAGTCACAACCTTTTACTATCCCTGTCTTGTTTTCCACAGCCGACCCAAACCCGCATACCCCCAAATTAAAAATGCCAAAAGTATTTTAACCATCATTTATTAAAATGGACATTTAATTCCCTGTCCCGGGCCCCGCTGACCCCAAAAAAATGCATGACCCCCCCCATTTAAAAATGCCGAAAAAAGGAGTCTTTCAACCACCATTTTTTGTTTCACTGGACAATGACTATACCCGTCCCTGGGGCCACAGCTGAGCCCAAACTGCATGACCCCCCCTTTAAAAAGTGCGGGGAAAAAAGGGTCTTTTTAAACCCCATTTTAGTTTCATGGGCATTGACTATACCTTCCTGGGCCCGCATGAGCCCCAAAACCGCATGACCCCCCATTTAAAGAGTGCCGGAAAAAAGGGGTCTTTTAATCACCATTTTTTGTTTCACTGGGCATTTACTATAGTCCCCGGGCCACAAAGCCCCAAACCATGACCCCCCATTAAAAATGCCGGAAAAAGGGTCTTTTCAACCACCTTTTAGTTGAACTGGACATTGACTATACCTGTCCTGGGCCCAGCAGACCCGGGCCGGATTTCAGTGGGTGGGTGAAAGCCCAGGGTGGCGTCCGTCATCTATTAACACGCAGGTTAAAATCCCTGATAGCAGCAAGAAAACTGTCGTGCTGAAGCAGGTGCGGAAACGGGAAATGTGAGAACCCAGCCTTCCTCTGTACCAGTCAATACCTGGGTAGCGCTTGCCCCTCCGATGAGTGTGGACCAATTGAGCTTCACTGGGAAAAACTGTGGTTAACCTCCGTTACCCAGGGCCCCTTTTTTTCATTCCTTTTTTTCATTTTACTCAACGTCCCGGGGGGAAATGGGCTCTGACTTTGTTTCTGTCCGGCTCCAACCCCCTGTCCCTGAATAACCTACATCTGGGCAAATTTTTCCCGTACCCCCTTGTACAATTTAGAGGAATTTTTTAACGTATTTTTACAGCAAGTTTTTTAGTACTTTAATTCTAGAAAAAAACATTTTTTTAAAAAAGGATGGAATCCCCCCATGTCTTTGTTTCCTTTTTTTTATTGTATTAAATGGGGTGTCCCAATACGGGATTGAAGCTATGTTAAAGATCTTGCAAAAAAAAGTCATTTTGCAATATGTGTCCATTATGTTTTCGACGATACCCGTATTTTTTGCACCCTTTAATTCACTGTGTGAATATAGAATTTTTCCGTTTTTTAAGATTTTCGTGGATGCTGCTTTAATGAAAATCTGGGGGCGCAAAAGTCAAAAACACGTAACTTTTTTTTTTTGATATAATAAACGGGATTTTTTTCACCCTTTTAATTCACCCCCTGGTGAATATAGAATTGCTGTTTTAAGATTTACTAATGCTCGTAATGAACAATGCTGGTGCGCAAAAGTAAAAAAAAACTAACGTTATGTTTTGATATAAAAACGGTATTTTTTGCACCCTTTTAATTCCCCTGTGGTAAAATAGAATTGCTGTTTTAAGATTTACGTAGATGCTGCGTCAATGAACAAGCGGGTGCGCAAAAGTAAAAAAACACGTAATGTTTTGTTTTGATAAAATAAAAGGGATTTTTTTCATTTCAAATTTACTGGGTAAATATAGAATTGCTTTTTAAGTTTACGTGATGCGCGTCAATGAACAGTTGGGTGCGCAAAAGCAAAAAACCGAAAATGTTATTTTTGATATAATAAACAATTTTTTTTCACCTTTCAATTCACCTGTGGTGAATAAAAATTTGCGTTTTAAGTTTTTAGAGATGTGCCAATGAACAGTGCTGGGTGCGAAAAAGTAAAAAAACACAAAATGTTATGTTTTGATAAAATAAACGGTATTTTTTGACCTTTAAATTTTAAAATGGGGGAAATAAAAATTGCTTTTTTTAAGTTTACTAGATGGGGGTCAAGAACAGTGCGGGGTGCGAAAAAGTCAAAAAACACAACTGGATGTTTTCGACGATACACGGTATTTTTTGGCAAAAAAACAACCTGTGCTGACTACAAGATCGGGTTTGTAATTTAAGTGAAAGGGGGAATATCAACATCACGGGTGTAATGGGAAAAAATTAAACACCTATCTAAATGTATACTGATAAAAAAGTGAGTTTTTCACAAAAAAAGAGACCCGCAGTTACAAAAGATGTTTTTCCAATATAAGTTCAGGCTGCCCAATAACAGGAAATATTTTAAAGCAAAATGTTTTAAAAATAAAAAATATTCCACAAACCCTTCTACACTAAATCTTGGGGAACTTTATCCGTGTTCTTTTTGAAGAGCTTGTCTGTGTTCGCCCGCGGGGGGCGCCCCCCCCCCCCCCGCTCCCACCGCCGTTAAATTTACAGTGGGAGTTCTGCTTTAAAATTCTTAGCTAACTACATAAAAGTTCAAATTTCCCCAATGTAACAAATTGGAAGGATCACGCTAATAAAGGTTTTCGTGCAGAAATAGACAATTTCGCTGAGCGTTTGGCCCAGCAGAGCGCATCCCCTTCCCCATGAACGCTGAGAGACACGAGGCTGAAACGGAAAAAGCGTTTATGTAAAAAGAGGGCATGTGATTTTCCAGCCCCCAATCGCAACCCTACACTCCCCGTCATGACGTTGCAACACTCTCCCCTGCTCATTTTTTAAGCTTATTTTTTGCCGCCAAAATTACAGAAGCGCCGAAAAAGGCGCGATCTTAATAGATGATGCCAGGTTCTTTTTAAACCTTAATTTTTTCGCATGATCGGGAAAAATTTCAAACCCCAAAAAAAACCTTGGGGATTTAAATTTTTTCGAAAAAAATCGCTCAACCCCTATTCATGATCCTAGTTGTCCCAGGGTTTCATAAAAGTCCCCACCAAAAACCAGCTCAAAAGCAATGTTTTTTCTTTGGGTGCTTTTGTGAGCGCCGAAATAAAAAACAAAAATTTTGGTAAATTGGGAAACCCCTGGCCATGATCATCTTGGGGTGACGATCATCTTGCTCTACATATTCAATAGACACGTTTAAAATAGACAAAACCGTCTTTATCCCTTTTTGAAAAATAATGTGGGTTGATAGAATGGTAATAAAACATTATTGTAATGATTAAGGAGGTAAGAAAGTGAATTCACTTTTTTTGTCAATGGTGTCGGTGTGGAATCATGCCAAGGAGTGGAGTCCCCCAAAGCCCCCCGGGCTTTAAAAACGGGACTTCGCAGCGGGGAAACTCTCGGGTCACACCCCAAACCCTGGGAAAACCACCCACCCGATAGCAAAAATTACGGGGATACAAAAGGGGGTAGACAAAATTCAAAATTTGGGTCATGAAAGAAGTTCGGGACGGGTGAAAAACTTTAAAAGCCCGGGGTCACAGACAAAAGGTCAGGCCAGGCAATGAACAGAGAGGTCTGGAACAAGCCGATGGTCAGAACCAAGAAACGAAACACTGAAAATCACACAAACCTTCGACAACATACACCAACAATATGGCAGTGAGTGGATGGGATGGTGCCCATGATTTATCATTAGATTTGTCAAAGGCTGGGAAAAATGTGTGGTACGTGCGAAGGGAACAGACAATCACACCAATCATGCTGACGTTAGTCTGTTAACTGACTCCCTATTGAGAAAGAACAGTGGCCAAGAAACAGAAAACAGCTTAAGAATGTAACATAATATCATATCCTCTTGTTTCCCATCCTTTTTATTTCGTAAATATAATGTGTGTTGTTGAGCACTCGCCCAGCCTTGCTCTGACCCTGGTGAAAGCATTGTTTCACATTTGCAGTTGGTAGCTCCCCTCGAGGGCAGTAAAAAAAATCTAATTAGATTTACACTTTTACCACATTCTTTCCAGTTACGTTTTTGCCAAATAAATGAGACTTTCTTCTCACTTTTCCACTCTTCCCAGTTGAGTCGGCTGTGACTCCAGTCAAACCTCCAGGACACTATTTAGGGTAACTTATTTGACACATGACAAACAAAGACTTAAGTATGTCCCCACCAAAGCCATGTAACCTTTGGAAATGGGGGTAAAAACAATGTTTTTCAACTTAAAAAAAGTCCCTTGGCAATAATGCAACATTAAAGCTAAAGGGTTTTTCTTACCACGTTGATCAGCTTTTAACTTGTAGGGAAAAGTAAATGAAGACTATTACCAAATACATTGCTGTTGTGATTTTGTTTTGTTCTGGAGAGTTTGATCTACTACTTGTGTACACAAGTTGCTCTTTGTTAATGACCACCTCTCCCTGCTCTCGCTCTTACCTTATTCCTCCAAGCTGCTGACTGACTATGGTGAGTCACTTCATGCTGAGTTTTATCTCTAGCACACGAGATTGCTTATCTGTGTTAGTGACAAGTTTTCAGCCTTAGAGCTCTGAAGCTTTGTGCACTATAGATTATAAATTTCCTGCACCTTTGTCACTGTTACAGGATTAGCTAGGAATAGCACAGCTATCAGACCAGAGCCAATCACTGATATTGAACCACCCACTCAGACTTAAAGGGGTTGGTGAGATAACCCGTTTAAATCTGAGTAGTTACAATACAGTGATCATGACCCTATATATATGGAAATGGTTACATGATCTGTGTTGGGTCATAAATAGGGCCAAAATAGTCTCTGCCTAAGGGGTGAGTAGCCATACATGAGGCAAATGCTGTTTAAAGGCTTGTCTTTACCTGTCTCAAGTTATTATGGCAATGGTGGCCCCATTATCAATAAGGAACCCAAACCATTTTCAGTCTTCATCTGTCTCCAGCCTCGCATGCTGTATTCACTTACAACTCTTAGTTATTGGGTTTCGAAATAAACTAAATTCCTCAAATTGTTCACACACGTTGACTATCTGGTTTTTATGTTTCAGGATCTGAAACATAAAAATGGAGGAAACCGTGCAACTCCAGGCAAAAGTTGGCCTAAGCTATTAGAAACTATTAGACACTTTTGTAACTACTTACCAACCCATAGACTTTAATCTTGTGGACGGTGGCAGTTTATCTCTACATGGATGTTCTGGAACGTCCATGAAGGGAGCTCAGCTGTTCACTAATTTTGGGTGTTGAGATGACTATCAGTATTCAAGGGCTCTCCACTAAGAAGACCAGGATGGTTTATTACCATCCCTGCCTTCTTGATCACTGTGTATACGGTGCTCAATGATCGCAGTATGCACGGACACTGCCGACACTGGCAGTCACATGACCACTGGGGCTTGGTAACTGCCTGATTTGCTGGGTCTTACCAAACCAGATCAACTCTGCAGTCAGTACAGGGGATGTATTGCCCCTGGATTTCCCCTGTAACTGGGACTAATATACAGGGAAAATCACCAAACAAAAAATGATATAAAAATGCCCTCGTTTTCTGATTTTATGGGGGATACAATATGTAAAAATAAGTAACAAAAAACACACACACCCAAACTATTAATAAAATACGGACAGCCCACCCTGACAACCCTATAACGTTATATCACCGATATGTAAATGTCTGCGATAGAAAAGTGACACAATTGCAAAACTAATTATGGCATCAATTTTGCTGTTTTCATAACAATACATTATAAAATGTGAAGAACAAAGAGGGACATGTATCAAAACTGTCTGGGTCTTAGTCTTTGTTGTCATTAGCAACCAATCAGATTTCCCTCTTTTATTTTTTCAGATCAGTATACGAAATGAAAAGGGAGTTCTGATTAGTTGTTACGGGTAACAAAGAAAGTTTTAGATCTAGACAGTTTTTTTTTTATATTTTCCCTCATATAAAAATAAAGAAAAAACTAATATAAGAATTACATACAAATAAGACTTAATATATCTCTGGATAGATAAAATAGAAAACAAATTAGTACAATAAATGAGCGTAAGAAAGCGTCATAGCGTTCAAACCTGCGTATGCTACGGAAAAGGAAAATATGCCCAATGCGGAAGGAGCAGGGAGCAAAAGGGAAGGGCAACCTGTTCGGGAACTGGTTAACATTTTATTTATTTGTTAGTAGATGTTGTAGACGATCGAAAGAAAGACCATAGCTTAGAGCAGAAGACAATCATTCCGGAGCAACAGGATTTTGGAGGTAAAGCTAACATTCCAATTATTCATTGTGTCTGCTAATAATTAGATGTTATAGAAAGTGCTAAACAGTTCTGCATGGCTTGTTATTCTTGTGAACATCCATAAGAACAATGAAAAAACCACTGCAATTGCTGGAACCCTTCCCTGGTATGAGCTCTTAATCCAAACCGGGACTGAGCAATGTTGTGGACAGCTCAGGTCACATTCACATTTTCATACATACCGTAGAAGACAAACGACTCATTGCATTAGAAAGTAAGATAATGAAGCCCTCTTCACTCACTTCATTCCAGAACTGGAAATGTTGTCCCTTTTTCAATTTATTATGATGAATAAGGTCGTGTGACTTGTGCACCTGTTCCGTTCACCGTTCCTTGATTTCATTGCAATGCTTTCGTTATTGGTGCTCATCATCAGTGGCCTCCTCTATAGCAAGAATCATGAAACTATTTTATTTAAGGCTAAAAAGGCATAAAGAGCTGCAAATTCCATAATTTATGATATCTCTAGAATGTCTACAAAACCAAACACAAAAAAAAAATCTTGATCTTCCAAACAAGGCTATATAGCAGAATGGAAGAGTGGATGACTCTATCAGAGGCACAATGAACCTCAAGGATATTAATTCATTATGGCAGCACTTACAGAAGACTTTGGAAAATAGTCAGTTCTCCAAATTCAAATTCAACATTTCTGTTTTCCATGTCATATAACTACCAATAGAGCATGGGCAGAGCAGAAGAAGCAAAGTTTCGAGCGGTTAAGACCTTCCACGGGATGTGGATGTTGTAGTATTACGTGATGTAGAGCTAGATTTCACAGAAATGATCACCACAAATGACTTGAGAGAGATGTGACCTTATCGAAATAGGGCTATTTCCTACAATGTTTAACCCCTTACCGACAATGATTATACTGTATGGCTATGTCCTATTGCTGGTTAGGAGCTATAGAGCGACTCAAGCGCTGAACCCCCTTTATAGATGGCGGGTATTGGATAATTATTTCAGCTGACATCTGCTGATAACAGTAGTGTCCGATCTATTAAAATATAACTTCATTTATCCCGTACTCTGAACACTGTAAAGAAGAAAAATTCCAAACGCCAAAATTGTACCAATGAAAACTAAACTTTAGCCGCAAAAAAATTAGCCTCTACTCAGCTCCATAGGTAGAAACACAAAAAAGTTATTGGTTGCTCTTATACAGGATGTCTTTATAAATGCAAAAATAAAAAAGTTGTGTCCCTTAGAAGTCAGGGAGGAAAAAGATAAAGAGCCAAAAATTATGACCGGCTATCAGAAAGGGGTTAACCATTTTTACCACATTGGGTATGCCGACTACAGATGGGCAATTTCAAAAAAATTTGGTTCGCCAAATTTTCCGCAAAAAATCGTTTCAACCTGTATTTATTTGCGGCAAATCGTGTTAAAAAGCATCTATTTCCTGGCTGCAGAGAGCCTGCAGGGTGTTGTAGAACATTTTACCATGTTCAAATATGCAGAGGGAGTATAGTTTGGTCTTGATACAATGCTGTGTTTTAGTATGTCATGCAGATGACAGACGCCGCTCTTAGAATCGCTTCACACTTCACTTCTCTGGGCACTTACAGGGGCAAAACAAAATAACTGAAGTGGGAACGTAGTTTGAAAGGGTAATGTTAGCTCCAGCTAGAAAGAACCGAGCTGAGAGCCAAGATCCTACTATAGCGTCTACGAGCGCATTCCTTTTACACCGACATCAGATGATTCCACAGATTATGACAGAACCTGTTCTGTTAAGCACTGATACATGTAGAGCCCCACTAAAAGAGTGGAGAGAGTGTCAGCAGTAATTTTGCATTGACGTCTCTGATCATTTTGCTCTTCCTCTGATCTGTCAATGTCCGTTTTTAATCGGTCAATAATCCATCAGTATTGCTAAAGCTAAAAACAAACAGGAGTTTTTCCAAAACAGAGATGACCAGTAAATGGGATATTTGCATGTCTTTTGTGTATCCACTCCTGCTTTTGGCTACCTAATCATCAGACAATCCTGATGCAAACAAAGGACCATGTCATACTAGCCTTACGGATTCAATCGATTGTTTTTCCTTTCTTCTGACAGATTAAAGGAAGGGGAAAACCAAACATAGTGGCAACGTCATAGAGTGGTAGAGGGTGAAAACAGCATTAGGAAACCACAGGGTGTTCGAGTGAGACAGTGGTCAGTTGGCAGCAGCATGAGTAGGCCACAGAGTGGCGCAATCACAGAGTGTGGAGGTGGCAACAACATGAGTAGGCCACATAGAGGCAAATGACAGATTGAGGAGGTGGCAGCAACATGAGTAGGCCACAGAGTGGTAAATCACAGATTGAGGAGGTGGCAGCAACATGAGTAGTCCACAGAGTGGAAAATGACAGACTGAGGAGGTGGCAGCAACATCATTAGGCCAAAGAGTGGCAAATGACAGATTGAGGAGGTGGCAGCAACATCAGTAGGCCACAGAGTAGCACAATGATAGTGTGGAGGTGGCAGCAACATGAGTAGGCCACTGAGTGGAAAATGACAGATTGAGGAGGTGGCTGCAGCATGAGTAGATCACAGAGTGGAACAATGACAGATTGTAGAGGTGGCAGCAGCATGAGTAGACCACAGAGTGGCACAATGACAGATTGTAGAGGTGGCAGCAGCATGAGTAGACCACAGAGTGGCAGAATGACAGATTTTGGGGGTGGCAGCAGCATGAGTAGGCCACAGAGTGGCACACTGACAGATTGAGGAGGTGGCAGCAAAATTCGTAGGCCACAGATTGGCACAATGACACAGTGACACAGTGTGGAGGTGGCATCAACATCAGTAGGCCGCATAGTGGCAAATGACAGATTGTGGATGTGGCGGCAGCATCAGAAGCCTACATAATGGCCTAGTGAAGAATGGGGAGGTGGGTGGCAATACCAGTCCCTGGTAAAGATGGTGGGTAGTAGATGGAGCAGCTGGCAGCAGATGTGTGGCATCAGGCAGGTGGCAGCATCAGAATAGTAGCTGAGGCAGGTAGTCAGAAGAATCCAGACTCATTTCTCAAAGTCTTGGTGAGGCGTCATGGCTGATCTAATCTGATGCATAAGGCATTGGTGTGTGGAAATCCTGGCCGATCCATGCCTGATTCATCTTGACAAAGGTGAGTCTATCCACATTTTGGGTGGACAAGCGGGTTCTCCTTGGGGTAATTATGGCCCTCACCGCACTGAACACCCACTCTGATGCCACACTACTGGCCGGGCAGGACAGCTTCTCCAGTGCAATCTCGGTAAGTTGCGGTCAGACATCTATGTGGGGTGGCAAAGTGCTGTCCAAGTAGGCCACCACCTGTTGGTTCAGTGGTACGTGAGCAATGGGAAACCACCCGGTCAGACCTGCCAGAGGATGGACAATGGCGCAGATAGGCAGCGGCCAACTAACTACATAGGATTTCTCTATAGTACTTGAGTTTGTCCTCCCTCTCGGCATATGAAAAAAGGCTCCCATTTTGGACCAGTAGCAAGTTTCCAAGAGGGTGTAGAGCCAGAAGTCATCCTTCTGCCAGATGGTGACTAATCGGCTGTCACTAGCCAGGCAAATCACAAATCAGCATTCAGTGGCCCATCTGCGCAAGTGACTCTGAGGGACTCCATTACTCCTTCTCCACTGTCTACTGCCACGGTGTGTCTGGGTAATCTGCCTCGTCTCCCTCATCTCCCTCTACTTCCTCCCGCTGCTTCTGCTCCTCCCCTCCTGTCACCTGAGTAGAAAAACCACTCATTTCGCCAGACACTACTTGTGCTCCAATGTCCTCCTCCGCCAGTTCAGCCCCCACCAGACTCTTGTGTCCATGAGATGTAGTCGCCACATCTCCAGTCCTCTGATCTGACAGGTTTTGCAGCATCTGTTCCAGGAAATGAAGCAGTGGAAATATGTTATTCATCCCATAGTTTTTGACAAATAAGGTGGCCTCCTCAATGGGCCTGAGCAAACGGCAGGTGTCACTCATGAGCTGCCACTGGCTGACATCAAAATTATTACTCCTGTCCGCTTGGATCATCAAGAAATCGTTAATGGCCTTTCTCTATTCATACAGTCGATCCAACGTATGGAGGCTGGAATTCCAACAGGTGGAAACATTGTACATCAGCCTATGTTGGGGGAGGCCGTTCTGCTGCTGCAGCTCGAGGAGGGTGTGCTTGGCTTTGTAGGAATGAATGAAGTGCATGCACAGTTTCTTGGCCATTTTTAGACTTGAGGAACCATTTGACAACCAGATTGAACACGTGCATCATGCAGGGCACATGGCTCAGTCCATCTTGGTGCAGTGGGGACACCATGATCTTTCCATTGTTTGTCACCATAGTTCCAATTTGCAGTTGTCTCGGAGAAAGTCACACATTGATTTTGTGTTGCATGACGCGGAGCAGTTTCTCCCCTGTGTGACTTCGTTTGCGCAGGCAAACCAGGTGTAGAACTGCATGGCACCACTGTTCCCTGCACTTGTGGTATGATGGAGCAGCACTTAGACTTGTGGAGGCTGAGGTGGTGATGGAGGAGGAGACAGACATTTTCGCAGTATCAGAAGTATGACAACTAGGTGGAGAAAGCGGCATCTCCTGTCCAAGTTGCTGGTGTGGATGGACAGTAAGCACATTCACCCAGTGGGCCATAAGGGACATGTTCTGTCCCTGACTGTAGTTACAGCTCCAAACGTCCGCGCTGCCGTGTACTTTGGAAGTCACCGATAGGCTCAAGGACTGGCCCACCTTCTGTTCTACATATCTGTGCAGGGCTGCTACTGCCTTTATCGAAAAGAAATAAAAGCTTGGGACTCTCCACCTCGGCTCGGCACAAGACATTAGTTCTATGAATGGTGCAGAGTCTACCACTTGGAAAGGGAGGGACTGCAGTACCAACAACTTGGACAGGAGCATGGTCAGCTTCTGCACCTTAGGATAGTTGGACGTATACTACTGCTCTTGGCAATCGCCTCGTGTTGAGGAGCATGAGCATCTGGACCGGGAGTTGATGGGAAAGACAAACAGCTCCCTTAAGCAGAGGTGGTGGAGCCTTGACTGGCTGAAACGGCATACATGACACAGGGTGCAGCAGTTGATGTGGCGGGAGGATGGACCACAACATCTGAGTTATGTTTTTCCCAGTCCACTGGATGGTGACACTGCATGTGTTGATGCAGGGCTATGGTGCCAACGTGAGCTCCCTGGCCATGCTTTACTTTTTGCCCACAATTTCTACATATACACATGTTCGGCTCCTCCGATGTCTTGGCAAAAAACTGCCAAACTGCCAAGTAGATGATTTTACCACCCACGCTCCGCACTGACTGACTACTATCGCTGCTGCCTCGGTAAGCCCCTGTGCCACTACTTTCCTGGACCTGAGAAGCAGATTGTCTACCCCATGGCCGTTTGGCTCCCGATCTCGCACTGCTGCCACCCTGCTGACTCACAGTCTATGTATACCCGCATACAAAATATAACATACTGTATTACACACTTAAATTTATAAGAAATTTATTGATAACTTCTTTTTACAGTGACCAGATTCAACACATAAAGGCGCCTTTCTACCTTACACCACTGTGCTGCGGCCAATATCCATCATATTCTAAGAACGCCTGTCTTATATTTTATGATACTTCTTCAAAGCGACACATCTGATGAAGGTCTAAATAGGACCAAAAACGTTTATGTGTTGAATCTGGTCACTGTAAAAAGAAGTTATCAATATATTTCTTATAAATTTAAGTGTGTAGTACAGTATATTATATTTTGTATGTGGGTATACATATACTGTAAATATTGTTACTTTACCCAGCATTCAGAAAACGAAATTGCATAAAATGTGCCGAGCAACTGATATTATATATATATATACCCTACTGACTCACGGCCACACTATTGACTTGACACGCAAGCTGTCACCCTCTCCTCCCGACGATGAAGTTGAAGCCCTTGCTTCACCCGGCTCTCAAGTGTGATCGGCTACATCGTCATCTATTAGTGTTTGCCCGTCACTGCTGTCCTCCTCACCGGTCTCAGAATGCAGAGCCTGACCGCTCGCAACAGAACCTTCCATGCCACTCTCCACAACACTACTTTCCTGCCTACTACAAGAAGCAGTGGATGTCTGCCCCACCTCTTCGCTACCCAGCACCTGCTGACTGTCCTCACAGAGTTTGTCCTCACTGTATTGTGGCGTAGAGCCCAGACCACATAGTAGTTCTCTGGCTGAGGGAACCGAACTGGACAGAGGCGGGTTGATGACAGGTGAGGGCCCCTGACCTGCTACCGGGCCATGACAACTAAGGGTTGTGTCTGACGAACCCACAGACTCTTGGCTGGGGTTATCAGATGTCATCTGGGAGGAGGTGGATGACCTAGTCAACCAATCAAGAACCGTTGGCTTGGTGATCAACACACGGCTGCTAGATTTACCCCTGCTGTGATGTCCCTTTGCTGTGCTGCGACCTGTGCCTGCTCCAGAAACATTTGTGCCACTGCCACTAGCATATGAAGGACCTGCCATCTCTCTGACTGACATACTGTTTGATCAAAAATATACAATACAACAGAATGTTTAATTAAGATGTCTGTGTATGATAAATATACACCCTGTATTTGACTGAAATTACTCCACATACAAGAGAGTAAATTAACCCTTGGGTAAAAAATCAAATACCCTACAAAATGAACCAGATGGAATTCAGGTGTGTATGGGGCAGAAATACACACCCTCAAATTACCCCACAAACAGGATAAACTGACTCTTGGGGAACAGATTAAAATATCCCAAAATAAAAACCGCTGGTTCAGGAACAGGTGTGTATAGAACACACACTTGTGAGGGTCTTTCACCCCAGTAGCTCCAAAATTTTATTTTTTTTGCACAGAGTGCAATATAGTGCTGCAGCAGATAGATGCTTGTCGACAGGAGACACACTGACAAGTGGCAGAATTTATAGGGCTATGACGTCAAAGAAGCCCGCTGGCTGCTGATTGGCTTCATGTCTCCACATGTCATTGAGGGTGTTCCTTTCTTCCTCCCATAGTTGTCTGCCCAATGTCATGCCATTTTCCCTGAAATTCTAAACAAATTCCACTTCATTAGAATCGATTCGCCCATCTCTAGTGCCGACTATTTCTATGAAATCTCGGTGGATTGGGAAGCGAGCCGCCATAGTCAGGCAGCCTTGAATTCTATTTGACAAGGCGAGAACAGTCCTCACTTGTAGCCTATAATTGTAGAAGACTCTCATACAAGACCTGCTGTCCCAACTTTTCTTCAGTTAAAGTTGCATCAAAGTTGTGAACCTTCCAAAAAGTGCTGCCAAGTTCCTCAAAAATCCAACAAAATAATAGAAATACGTCACTCCTTTTTGACTGTGCAACAAAGTAGGTTTATTATCACAGGTATAACCACAGTATACAAAGCGAATTTTCAAATAGGCAATGCAACTATAGCACTTTGAAAATGGGCATTACCAAAATTTGGGTTTGAAAAAAATGTTTTTTTGCCAAAGATGGCCTTCTTCAGGTCTGACCATAAAAAGTGAGCTGTTGAAATCATTTGGGGCACTGCTGGCACCATGTAAGCATTTATGTATGAGGCTCTACAGCTAAAACAGCAGCTGCACTGTTTCAAATACTCCAGACATCCCACTTCTTATGGTTTGACCTGATAAAGTTCATCTGTGACCGAAACGTTGTTTATAGTCTTTGATGGATATTGATTACAAAGCCAAAGGGTGCAGGTCCTACCAGGCTTTTGGACCTCTGGTACCCCCATCTATTTTAGGAATGGAGTCCCGAAAGTGTTGACTGAATTATAATCCGGTTACACGTGCACATGCCTCTCTTCATTCTGTTCTATGGGAGTGCTGGGTAGGGATGATCAATGTGTTCGATCGTACTCAGAAATCCCATAGAATAGATTAGAGAGTGAGTAAAAATTTTCCCCATTCTTGGCCAATACTTTCAGGGGCCTGTTCCTGAGATAGGTACAGGTCCACAGGAAGGACCTGTACCTATCTGACTCTTAAGGCATGTATTATCAATCCAGCAAGATAGGAACACCCCGTTAAGTGAAGTTTATCAACAAAACCATGACCTACAAACCCATCTCTACTTGTAGTCAATATATATCTTAATTAGTGTTGACTTTTTTATCACAAAGTTGAAATCGGCAGGTTTTTTTGTATCGAAAATTTCCAGAACAATCGATAAAAAAGGGTTAAAAAACTGTGCATCATCATTAAGCGCGCTTTTTCGGCGTTCCCGTAAATTTTGGGGGCCGCAAATCGATTACAGAAATTGAGCAGGGGTAGATGTGTGTGCACGTCATGAATGGGATGTGTATGGTTGCGATTGGCGGAAAAAAAAAAAATGACCTCGTTTTTACTAAACAGCGTTCCTGTTTCCGCCTCAGTGTTCTCAGCTCTCATAAGGGTAGGGCGTGCGTTTTTGCCTGGGGCCAAACAGCTCAGCGAAATTTGTCATTTCGCAAAGAAACCTCTACATTTTCTGTGACCTTACAATTTAGTTAGATTAGAGATTTTTAAAATTTTAAGTTTTCAAGAATTTTTAAGCAGATCTACCGCTGAAATTCACGGCGGTGGGACGGGGGGGGGGGGGGGGCCCCGGGGGGAACACAGACAAGCCTTTTCTATAAAGAACATTTGGGTAAAATTCACCAAACATGTAGCTTTTTAGTGAAAATCTTAATTTTAACAGTTTTCTATTGAAAAATTTCCTGGGTATGGGGAGACTGAATTAAAAATTGGATACACATCATTTCTTAACTGCAGGTCTCTTTGTTACTGCAAAAACCCACTTTATTATCGTATACATTTCAGATATTTTGTTCATTTTTAATTTTACCCCTTACACCCGTGATGGTAACCCCTTGCAGTTAAATTACAAACCCGCAATCTTGTATCACACAGGTTTTTGTTGCCAAAATACTGTACTACGAAAACATCCATTACGTGTTTTTTACTTTTTTGCACCCAGCATTTTTTTC
>JAODAL010046235.1:0-31133 GCA_025379985.1 Phyllomedusa bahiana | reverse complement strand
GGGAAGCGACCCAGGTCTTGACGTGAAACGGGGAAGGCGGAATTCTCACACCCCGCTTCCGCACTCTGCTTCAGCACGACAGTTTTTCGTTGCTGCGTCATCAGGGCATTTTAACCTGCGTGTTAATAGATGACAGATGCCAGCCTGGGCTCTCACCGCACCCACTGTAACTCCGCCCTAGGTCATGCTGTGGCACAGGACAGTATAGTCAATGTCCAGTTCAACTAAAATGGTGGTTGAAAGACTTCTTTTTCCGCACTTTTTAATCTGGGGTCAACAGGTTTAATGGTCATACTGTGGCCCAGTACAGGGACAATATATGTCCATTTCACTAAAATGGTGGTTGAAAGACTCCTTTTTCCGCACTTTTAATCTGGGGTCAGACAGGTTTAATGGTCATACTGCGGTCCAGGACAGGTAAGTCAATGTCCAGTTTCAACTAAAATGGTGGTTGAAAGACTCCTTTTTCCGGCATTTTTAATCTGTGGGTCATACAGTTTAAGGGTCATGCTGCGGTCCAGGACAGGGTTTGTCAATGTCCAGTTTAACTAAAATGGTGGTTGAAAGACTCCTTTTTCTGGCACTTTTTAATCTGGGGGTCAGACAGGTTTAATGGTCATACTGCGGTCCAGGACAGTTATAGTCAATGTCCAGTTCAACTAAAATGGTGGTTGAAAGGCTCCTTTTTCCGGCACTTTTTAATCTGTGGGTCAGGCAGGTTTAAGGGTCATGCTGCGGTTCAGGACAGGGTTTGTCAATGTCCAGTTCAACTAAAATGGTGGTTGAAAGACTCCTTTTTCCGACACTTTTTAATCTGGGGGTCAGACAGTGGAGAGAGTGTCAGTAGTAATTTTGCGTTGACTTCTCTGATCATTTTGCCCTTCCTTTTATCCGTCAGTGTCCACTTTCAATCGGTCAATAATCCATCAGTATTGCTAAGGCCAAAAACAAACAGGAGTTGATCCAAAACAGAGATGACCAGTAATTGGAATATTTGCATGTCTTCTGTGTTCTGTATCCACTCCTGCTTTTGGCTAGACAATCCTGGTCCTTCCCATTCCTTCTGGTGAAAAGAAGGGGAAAACCAAACAGTGGCAACATCATAGAATGGTGGAGGGTGGAAACAGCATTAGGAAACCACAAGGTATTCCAGTGAGACAGTGGTCACTTGGCAGCAGCATGATTAGGCCACAGAGTGGCACAATGACAAATTCTGGAGGTGGCAGCAACATCAGGAGCCAACAAAGTGGCACAATGACACAGTGTGGAGATGATGTCATCAACAGCAGCAGCATGAGGTCAGACAGTGGCACAATGACACAGTGTGGAGGTGGCACCAACAGGAGTAGGCCACAGAGTGGCACAATGACAGAGTGTGGAGGTGACGGCAGTAGCAACAGCAGCAGCATGAGGTCAGAGAGTGGCACAAAGCCACACATTGATTTCTTGCTGCATGATGCGGAGCAGTTCCTCCCCTGTGTGACTTCGCTCGCTGAGGCAAGCCAGGTGTAGAACTGCGTGACACCACTGTGCCCCCACACATGTGGTATGATGGAGCAGCACTTGTGGAGGCTGAGATGGTGGTGGTGGTGGTGGAGGAGGAGGAGGAGGCGACGGACATTGGAACAGGAGCAGCAGTTTGACAACGTGGAAGAGAAAGTGGCGTCTCCTTTCCAAGTTGTTGGTGTGGCTGGGCACATTCACCCAGTGGGCCGTAAAGGACATGTACCGGCCCTGACCATAGCTCCACAGCTCCACAAGTCCGCGCTGCCGTGCACCTTGGAACAAACCAATAAGCTCAAGGACTGGCCCACCTTTTGTTCTACATATTTGTGAAGGGCTGGTACTGCCTTTGGAAAATAAATTACGACTTGGAACTCTCCACCTCGGCTCGGCACAGGCCATTAATTCTCTGAACGGTGCAGAGTCCATCATTTGGAAAGGGAGGGACTGCAGTACCAACAACTTGGACAGGAGCACAGTCAGCTTCTGCACCTTAGGATGGTTGGACGCATACTGTTGTCTCCTTGCAATCGCCTCATTGAACGACTGCTGGCGCCATGAGTAGCGAGGAGCAGGAGCATCTGGACCGGGAGATGATGGCAAAGAGAAACAGCTCCCTTCTGCAGAGGTGGTGGAGCCTTGACTGGCTACAATGGCATGCATGCCACTGGGTGCTGCTGCTGCGGCGGCAGGATGGTCCACCACACCTGAGCCACGTTTCTCCCAGGCCACCGGATGGTGACGCTGCATGTGTTGACGCAGGGCCGTGCCAACGTTAGCTCCCTGGTCACGCTTCACTTTCTGCAAACAGATTCTACATATACCCATATTCGGCTCCTCCAGTGTCTTAGCAAACAACTGCCACACCGCCGAGTAGCTGATTTTACCGCTAACGCTCTGCACTGAGTGACTACTACCGCTGCTGCCTCACTGAGCCCCTGTGCTGCTACTTTTTTGGCCCTGCGAAGCGGGTTTTCTACCCCGTGGCCGTTTGGCTGCCGACCTTGCACTGCTGCTACCCTGCTGACTCACAGCCACACTAGCCACTTGCTGGCTGTGTTGCTGCCTGACGCGCAAGCTGATGCCCTCTTCTCCTGACGATGATGAAGTCCTTGCTTCACCCAGCTCCCAAGTGCGGTCAGCTACATCATCATCGATTATTGTTTGATCTTCACTGCTGTCCTCCTCAACAGTCTTGGTATGCAGAGGCTGGCCCCTCACAACATGACCTCCCATGCCACTCTCCACATCTATACTTTGCCGCCTACTGCAAGAATCAGGGGATATTGGCCGTATTTCTTCGCTGCCGAGTAGCTGCTGACTGTCCCCACAAATTGTTCATCCTCGTTGTATAGTGGCGCTGAGCCCAGACCACATAGTAGATCTCCGGCTGAGGGAACTGGATGGGACAGAGGCAGGTTGAGAACAGGTGAGGGCCGCTGACCCGCTCCCGGGCCATGCCAACTAAGGGTTGTGTCTGACGTTCCCACCGACTCTTGACTGGGGTTGTCAGATGTCATCTGGGAGGAAGTGGATGACCTAGTCAACCAATCAAGAACCCTTGGGTTGCTGGTCAACACACGGCCGCAAGATGACGCCGGCAGTTCTGGCCTCACCAAGTGACCCCTGCTGCGACGTCCCCTTACTATGCTGCGACCTGTGCCTACTCCAGGAAAGTTTGTGCCACTGCCACTCGCATGTGAAGAGCCTGCCACTCTCTGTCTGACATACTGTTTGTTCAAAAATGTACAGAATCTGTTTAATGAAGATATCTGTATATGATAAATACACACCCTGTATTTGACTCCAAATTAACCCACTAACAGGCTTATGTAACCCTTGGATATAAATTTCACAAAAGAAATTAGCAGAAAAAAATTAACTGGTATGTGGCGTGTTAAAATGCCGTTTCTTTTACTAACTACAAAAGCAGAAACACGCTTAATTAACCTTCGGATATAAATTATGCTACAGGAAAAATTTCTTCTTTGGCGTTGAAAAACACCATTTATTTTACTGACTACAATAGCACAAACATGCTTAATTAACCCTTGGATATAAATTGCGCAAAAGAAATGAGCAGCCAAAAATTAACTGGTATGTGGCGTGTTAAAATGCCATGTATTTTACTGACTAAAAAAGCAGAAACACGCTTAATTAAACTTTGGATATAAATTATGCTATAGGAATCACCAGGAAAAATTTCTTCTTTGGCGTTGAAAAACAATGTTTATTTTACTGACTACGAAAGCAGAAACATGATTTATTAACCTTTGAATATAAATTATGCTACAGGAATCACCAGGAAAAATGTTGTCTTTTGGCATTGAAAAACACTGTTTATTTTACTGACTACAATAGCACAAACACACTTAGTTAACCCTTGGATATAAATTACGCAGAAGAAATGAGCAGCCAAAAATTAACTGGTATGTGGCGTATTAAAATGTCATGTATTTCACTGAGTAAAAAAGCAGAAACACGCTTAATTAACCTTCGGATATAAATTATGCTATATGAATCACCAGTAAAAATTGTGTTTTTGGCGTTGAAAAACACTTTCTTTTACTGACTTCAAAAGCAGAAACACACTTAATTAACCTTCGGATATAAATTATGCTACAGGAAAAATTTCTTCTTTGGTATTGAAAACACCGCTTCTTTTACTGTCTACAATAGCACAAACACACTTAATTAACCCTTAGGATATAAATTGCGCAAAAGAAATGAGCAGCAAAAAATTAACTGGTATGTGGCGTGTTAAAATGACGTGTATTTTACTGACTACAACAGCAGAAACACAATTAACCTTCGAATATAAATTATGCTACAGGAATCAACAGGAAAAATTTCTTCTTTGGCGTTGAAAAACACTGTTTATTTTACTGACTATTCAATGTGCTCCAGAACTGACCAGATAGCATTAAAATGTATATGCAGCTGAATTGGACGCACACTGGACTTCAATTCCAATAACCCACAAAATCAAAATTAGAACGGAACAGAAGCTGTGACACCCCCCCCCAAAAAATCGCTGTAGTAAAGTTATTTATTTTGTGTGAGATCTCAGCTAAAACTATTGCCGAAGCTACAACACAGCACAGAGAGGAGTGGGAGCTGCCAGCATCGCATCCGGACTTATATAGTGCGGTGACGTCACAGAATCCCGCCGGTCTCTGATTGGCTTCATACTTTGCACATGTCATTGAGGGTCCTCCTTTCTTCATCCCGGACTTCTTTGCCCCATGTAATGCCATGTGCTTGCGGCCATTTTATCAATTAAAAACACGCGCGAATCACCCCAAACTTCGACTTCGTTCAGAACCGAAGTTCTCCTGAAATACTAAATGAAGTCCACTTCGTTAGAATCAATTTGCCCATCTCTAGTTTTTCACACATGGACCAGCACTCCTCCCAATTTGGCCTAGGTGTTTTTAATAAGCAGTAGTCTGTATAAGGGTTAATGCCCTGTTTTTTTCAGTCTGCTTGCAGGGAGCCCTGGGAAGGTGGCAGTGTCTACCTTTCCATTTGTGGTGGTGGTGCTGTGTGGCGGCCATTGCGGCTGTGCTAGTGGGGTGATGCAGCCCAGAGCCAGGGGGCTAAGTCAGGCAGCAGTGGTGCTGTTGGGCCACTGGACTGTGCACCTCATCTGTGTGGTTTTTGCTGTGGTGGTGGCTGCCATGCAGTGATACCCCCATTTAGAGTAGGGACCCACTTTATAGAGGTCGTCGTGAAGTGGCAAGTGGGCCTATACATTTTGATCAAAAAGTATACTAAGAACCTCCTGTTCATTTTTTGTAAAGTTTTGTTGAGAAGCATTAGATAAACGTATAGTGTGAGGATGTGCGGTTCATGCCTCTCCCTTCCAAGTTTATTTTTACACAATAGAAATGCATTTGTAAAAAATTGCGCTTTTATGTCGTCATAGTTTGATAGCTGTAACTTTTTATTATTTTTCTGTACACAAAGTTTATTATGGGCTTGTTTTTTGCGTGATGTTGACATTTTATTTGTGCCATTATGGGGTGCATATGACGCTTTGATCGCTTTTTATTAAGGTTTTTGTGAGGCATTTTGAAGAAAATACAGCAATCCTGGTTGTGATTTTTATTTTTTACAGTGGTCACTGGAGATGGGCGAATCGATTCTAACGAAGTGGAATTCGTTTAGAATTTCAGGAAAACTTCGATTCTGAACGAAGTCGAAGTTTGGGGTGATTCGTGGTAACGAGGTGCGTTTTTAATTGATAAAATGGCTGCAAGAACAAGTCTGGGAGAAAGAAAGGAGGACCATCAATGACATGTGCAGAGATCAAGCCAATCAGAGACCGGTGGGATTCTGTGACGTCACTGCACTATATAAGTCCGGACACGACGCTGGCAGTTCACACTCCTCTCTCTGTGCCTTTTTGTAGCTGGTGCAGCTGCAGTAGCTGAGATCTCACACAAAAGAAATAACTTTTATATGGCGATTTTTTGGGGGGGTGTCATAGCTTTTCTCAGAGACTGCTTCTCTTACGTTCTAATTTTTATTTTGTGGGGTATTGGAATTGAAGTCCAGTGTGCGTCCATTTCAGCTGCATATACATTTTAATGCTATCTGGTGAGTTCTGGTGCAAATTGAATATCCAAGGGTTATCTAAGCCTGTTTTTGCTGTTGTATTCTGTTAAAGAAACAGCATTTTTACAATCCACATACCAGTAAATTTTTGGCTGCTCATTTCCTTTGCGCAATTTTATCCAAAGGGGTTAATTATGCGTGTTGTGTTTTTTTAGTCATAAAATACGCGTCGTTTTAAACCACAATCATTAAATTTTGGCATAATTTTTTTGCGCAATTTATATTAAGGGAAAATTAAGCTTTTTGGGCTATTGTATCATAAAATAAATGGTTTTTTTAAAGCCAAAGAAGAAATTTTTCCCTGGCATAATTTTATCCGAGGTTATTAAGCGGTTCTGCTGTTGGTCAGTAAAATACACTTCGTTTTAACAGCCACATATCATTTTAATTTTTGGATCCCATTTCTTTTGCCAATTTTATCCGGGGTTAAATAAGCGGGTTTCTGTTTTGTAGTCACAAAAGAAATGGTGTTTTTCAACGCCAAAGAAACATTTTTCCTGTAAAAATTTTTATTCCAAAGGTTAATTAGCCTGTTTGGCTTTTATTTTCAGTAAAATACAAGGTTTTTAAACGGCACATACAATAAATTTTTTGGACATTTGGGGAGCGCAATTTATATCCGGGGTTATAAAAGCTTGTTATGGGTTCTTTTGGAGCAAATACGGGGTGTGTTTTATCAAAAAACAGATACTTCTTTAAAACAGATCTGAAATTTTAAAACAAACAGAGTCAGACAGAAGGGGAGGCCTTCACATGTGAGGGCGGGGAACAAACATTTGGAGCAGGCACAGGTCACATCACAGTAGCGGCCGTGTTTTTGATCACAACCCAAGGGTTCTTGTTTTGGTTTAGGTTATCAACTTCTCCCAATGACATTGACAAACCCTAGGGGTGGGTTCGTCAATACAATTTTAGTTGGCATGGCCCAGGAACAGGCAGCGGCCCCCCCCTTTTACTAAACCCCGCCTCTGTCCCTTCTGTCCCTCACCAAAAAAAACAGTATGTGGTCTGGCTCGCCCCAATACACGAGGATGAACAATTTGAGGACATTCACAGCTACTTGGCAACGAAGGGGGTGGGGCAGACACCCCCTTTTCTTGCAGTATTGATGTGGAATGGCATGGGGGTTTTTTTTGGTGACGGTCAGTCTCTGCATACCAAGACCTTTGAGGAGGACAGCATATGATCAAACATCATAAAGTATAAAGTGGGGGTTTTAAATCCATTTTCTGCTTACACCATTTTTGTTCAAATGCACCGATGGAATTTGAACTGATGAGACCATAACTACAGGGAATTTTTTTAGGTGCTTATTTTGCATTCTTCCATTTTTGATTGAATTCAGTAAAAAATTTGGGAAATGGGACAGAACAAAAAAGAAGCAAAAGCAAATGGAAAAACTGGCTTTGGAAAAACTTCTTAAATGAAGAATTAATCGTATGTCCAATTTACAAAAAAACAAAACCAAGTCCTTTGGACCCCCTCCGCGTTAGGGGTGGAACAAATTACCCACCAGATTTCAAGTGGTTTAAAAAAGCAAGTTGATAAACGTTCATTTGTTCATGAACAGAAAAACACAGGTGAAAAAGGAAATTTGCTGAACTTTTATCCGGGTATCCAGATTTTAAAAGCGTGGAAATCCTTTGGCATTTGTAGGGGAAAAAGGCCCCTCCAAAAAGTCCTCCAGATTAAAATAAATAATACTAATAAAATTTTTAGAGCCTATAAAAAAGAGTTTCCTTCAGCCTCTTCTTCATATTCGTGTACCTACCAGCCTTCACCCTTGACCACAACCATTGCCCCTTCCTGACCTCCCCGCCTGTCCCGACCCCGGTTTGCCTTACGTTTTATACCATCTACACCCCGCTGCCACCCAAGCAAGTCACTCGGGTACGCCCTGGAGACTCCCACCACAGAAAGTCCACCCCGCTTTTCGGAGGGTTTTGGTGAAAACCGGGACTACTTAGCCCCCGCCCCCGGGCAGGCTATTGCCATCGCTTGATGGCCCATTGGATCCACTACCGTTCCTGACAACATGAAGCAGGGGAATGCTTATTCTCCCATAGTCCTGGCACTGACAAATGCGCATGACCGCATGAAAGGGGGCCTGACAAACGGCAGGTTCCCATCTCCCCACGGCCCATTAAAATTACAAGGGGTGTACCCCTGTCTGCTTGGATCTCAATAAACAAAAAACCTTTTTGTTCTAGAGTTTTTCCAACATAGGGGATGGGAATTCCCTGTTTGGAAATGTCACATATCCCTATGTTGGGGGAGGCCCGGTCTGCCTCTGCAGTTTAAAGGGGGTTCTTGGGGTGTAAGAAGGTAAAGTGCTGAAAAGTTTCCTGGCCTTTTTTTAGAATGTCTTGCAGATGGTATAAGACTTGAACCCCGATTGACTTTTCCCTCCCGTGTGGACTTCTTTCGCCCAGGGAATCTCCTGCCCACTTAGATCACAAAAACGTTAATGGCCTTTTTTGTTCAATAATTTCCCCCGTTAATATGTTTATTCTTGCATCTTTTCCCCCCTGTTAATAATTTTTCCTTTTCCAAATTTTTCCCCCCATTCATTAATTAACCCCTTGTCACATATAGGGGATAAAAGCTGGAACCCAATGGCGAGGAAAGGTTGGAAACAGTAAAGGGAAAAATAGAGCGGGAACCGGGGGCAGCAGAGAGGGAAACTGGATCCAGGCA
The DNA here is from genome assembly GCA_025379985.1 of Phyllomedusa bahiana. NCBI lineage: Eukaryota > Metazoa > Chordata > Amphibia > Anura > Hylidae > Phyllomedusa > Phyllomedusa bahiana. Next base: position 22,313 of record JAODAL010046235.1, on the reverse strand, counting down.
AGGCAGCAGGAGCACAAAAAGTTTTGGGTACGTAGGATGAGAGGTTTGCGGGGTAAACCGCAAATGAAGGAACAAGGGTGGTAAGTTCCAGGGTAGAGACGCAAAACAGCAGGGGCTTAAACACAAACTCAGCAAAGGACATCGCTTTTGGAGTTTAATAGGAACCAGGGAACAGGAAACAGGAAACAAGATGGCAACCAGCTGGACCGATCCACCATCTTGGCTGAGGGGAAATTAAGGGAAAAAAAAGTTACAAATTTAAGGTATGCAGGGGTTGTGACACCCCTGTTAAATTTTTTTTCCTTTCATCAATTTCCCCCTTTTTTCATTTTCCCTTTTGCCCGTGACCCCCCCCCCTTTTTGCTACGTTTCCTGACCCGAAACTCCCCGCCCGCCCTGACTTTTTGGGTTGACCTTTTACTACGAGTTTCTTTACGATTCGTACCTCGCTGCGCCCGGCGCCCTGCGGCTCGTCACACCAGGGGTAGCGATTTGGTAGGAATCCCTGCCACAGAAAATCCCTCCGCCCTTTTGGCGGCCTGGGGAAAAAAAAAAAGGGCCTACTTAGACCCCGCCCCTGGCGGGCCCCAACCACCGCTTGCGGGGTCCCGAACCCCTACCGTGTCGTTACAAAGGGAGAAGTGAATGCCCAATTTTTCCCGGCCTGTTCTTTTTTAATGGTGAAAAGGGCCACCACTTGAAAAGGGGGGGATGTGACCACCAACTTGGACACACCGGTCAGCTTCTCACTTAGGGATGGGTAACACATAAATGGGTGTCTCTTGTCAACGCTCGGTGAATGACGCTGGCCCATGAGTTTTCCCAGGACAGGAGTTTCTGGACCGGTATGATGTAAAAGAAGGGAATTTTTTCTTCGGTAGAGGTGGGGAAGCCTTGCTCCTGAAATAGAGGCGGCCACTGGGGGTGCAGCGTTGGGACAGAAGGGCCACCAATCTGAAACACGTATGGTGACACGCATGATGATTGCAGGGCCGGGTGCCAAGTTAGGTCCCCCTTTTACCGCTTTTCTTTTTGCCCATAGAATTAAAAGTTATGTTAAAAAACCCCACTCTGGTGTCTCGTCAAAAAAATGGCCACCGCCGAGTAGGTATTTTACCACCAAAACCCACACTGACTGAAGTTACCGCTCTGACCCCCGGGGAGGCCCCCCTGCGCTCTTTCTGGGGCCTCAAAATGGGTGGTCAAAACGTCGCCGTTTGGCTCCAAATCGCACTGGACTCCCCGGGCCCCAAATCCAACTTAGGGCTGTGCCCCCTGGGTGACACCAAAAATTTCGCTCTCTTTTTCCCAATATAATGTGAACCCATGTACATGTTTGGGCTGGGTCAGCTCATAGCTCACAGGCTTTCAAAACCACCAGTTTTCTGAGACACCCAAATTTACTCTCCGGCCCCCAAAAATAACCTAATGTCCCAAAACCCAATTGTCCGTCGTCCAAGCTCCTTTTTTCCTCCCTGTCTCTTAAAAAATTTAAAGTAAAAAAGGAATGCTTCCCGGGCCGGGGCAATAGGTAGCAGGGGGAGGCGACCGGTAGGGGGCCACTTCATCCCCGGGAGAAAAGGGGGCCAAAGGGGAATGGGTGGGTAATTTTTTGTTTGGGGGGGCACTTTTGCCTTGTTTAACTAGGGCACCTTACCCTTGTCCCCCGCCCCTTGCTTCCCGCTCCCCATGCAATCGCTACATCGATTGTGTTTGCCTGTCACCGCCCTCCCCCCAAAAGGGGGTCGCTGTACAAAGCCTGACCACTCACAACATAACCCCCCATTGCAACTCTCCTCATCACTATTTGCCTGCTTCTGCAAATGTCTGCAGATGTCTTTCCCACCTCTTTGCTGCCCACTGTCAAATATTTTGTCCTCACAGCACATAGTAGTTCTCTGGCTGTGGGAAGCGAACAGGACAGAGGTGGGTTGAGGACAGTGAGAGCCCCCCCCCTGCTCCCAGGGCCATGCCCCTAGGGGGTTTTGTGTGACAAACCCCCGACTTTTGGGTGGGGTTTCGATGTCATCTGAAAGGTGTATGACCTGGGTTTTGGGCAACACATGGCCGGAATGACACCGGATCTGTGGCCTCCAGGGGACCCTGCTGTGCTCCTCTTTTCTGTGCTGCGATTGTGGCGGCTCCGGGAACCTAACCCCGGTTCTTTTATGCTTGGGAGGATCTTAGCCCTCAGCTTGTTTTTTTTTTCCGCGGGGCTGGGAATTTACAGGGTGCATTCCCCCCCTTTAGTTTTTTGGGGCAAAATTTTCCCCTACTGCCCGGAAATTTTTTGGGAAACGATTCGAAGACGGGGGTAGTCATGTGCGTGTCATACTAAAACACGCATTGTATAAGACCCAAAACCCAAATTTCCCTTCTCATATTTAAAATGGCCAATGTTCTACAGCATCCACGGCTCTGTCACCAGGAAATAGCTGTTTTTTAACACGATTCGTCCCCAGTAATTAGAACGAAAAAGGATTTTTTCGGAAAATTCGGCGAAGTCGGCAAACCGAATTTTTGAGAAAAATTTGCCCCTCCTATGGGCCCCCCTTCAGTATAAAGAATGCTAGCTTTTCTCAGCAGGGCGCATGATCCAGTGTACCCAATTTGCATATTTTTTAGTTTTACTGCTTTTAAAACCCAAAAAATCCATTTTTTTTTCAAAAAAGGAAACACTTTCTTGCATCCCAAGTTAGAACCCTGGAAAACCCTAACTTTTTTTATTTTTCTGTTTACAGAGTTGTTAGTGGTTGTTTTTTTGGGAGATTGACATTTTTGTTGGTACATTTTTTTGGGGGGCAAGGGTTTTGATAGTTTTAAATCTGTTTTTTTGGAAGCAGGGTAAGAAATACTACAAACCTATATGTTTTTTTTTAAAATTTAATTTTAACAGGGGTTTACCATGCAGGAGTTATTTTTTCCCGGAAAAGAGATTTTTGGCGATGCCCAATTTAATAGTTTTTTTTGTGTTTTAAATTGCTTTAAAAAAGGTTTTTATTGGTAAAACATTTTTTTGTTATCACTGTCTTTGATAGCATAATTTTTTTCTGTATAAGGCTGTTTAAGGAATTTTTTTGCGGGATGAATTGACGTTTCAACCCCTTACCCGCCGGAGCCAGTCTTGGCCTGCTCTTACAGAGCCCCATTTTGAAATCTGTCATGTGTCACTTTATGTGAGAATAACTTTTTGGACACTTTAACCTATCCATGTATTCAGAGATTGTTTCTTATGAACACATAATACTTTAAATAGTAAGAAATTTGGTCCAAAAATGCTTGTTTATTTGTGAAAAATATTCAAAAAAATCGTGAAAAAATTGAAAAATTTACGCCAATTTTAAATCTTCAAAAATATTCTGCATGTAAACAGATAGTTATTCCAACTCACAATATTTATAACTAGCATCTACCATTATGTCTGCTGTATTTGCCTAATTTTATAAATGTCCTTTTTTTTTTTTACGACTATTAGGGGCTTAGAAATTTAGTAGTAATTTTCAAATTTTCAACAAAATTTTTTTTTTTGCAAGACACATTATTTAGGACCAATCCAGTTCTAACTGACTTTGAATGACCTGTATGTTAGATTACCCCCATAAATGACCTCATCTAAGAAACTACACCCCTTAAAGTATTCAAAACCGCATTTAGGAAGTTTTATTAACCATTTAGGTTTTAGTTTTCACAGGAATTAAAGCAAAGTGAAGTGAAGTTTCAAAATTTTACTTTTTTTGCAGATTTTTCATTTGTATGCATTATTCACAAGAATACTGTAAATGTGATCATGGAAATGGCAATTAAAATTGATTCCCCAGACATCTTCCGTTTTTCAGAGATAATTCCATATGATGGCCCTAGTGCATTATTTGGCTCAACCACAAGCCCCAGAATAGGAGAGCACCTACTGACTCTTGGGGTCTCATTTCATTACGAATTTTATTTAGGGGCATTTCAGTTTGCGGACACACCTAGGTGCCTAAAAATTAATAAACTCCCCTAAAAATACCCGCATATTGAAACTACACCCCTTAAGGAATATATCCAGGGTGTAGAGAGCATATTGACCCACAGGTGTTCACAAAAATTTTAGCGTAGGCTGTGAAAATTTTAATAAAACAATATGTTTTCCCAATAATCTGCAATTTTTAGCTGAAAATTTTTAATTTTTACAAGGCACCTGGTAAAAAACAACCCAAAAACCTTGGTTATCACAAAATCTTCCAAGGTTCGGCAATACCCTACAATGTGGGTGTAAACTGCTGTTTGGCGCATGGCAGGGCGTATATGGGAGTGGAGTGTTACGTGGATTTTTGAAAACGCAGATTTTTGGTGGGGCCATGTCGCATTTACAAAGCCCCCAAAATACCAGAACAGTGTGAAACCTTCCAGAAGATCACCCCATTTTTGATTCAGCACGCCTCTGATCTCATCTAGGGGTGTATTGTACATTTTTGGTCACAGGTGATCCAAAAGGTTTTTTTTTTGCATTGGGCTATGAAAATGAGGGGAAAAGCGCAGTTCCGCCATTTTATTTGGGCTTCAATATTACAGCGTTCCCGTTGCAGTATCAATGACAGGATATCTTACTAGTGGGGGTCGGTACAATTGCAATGATAGTAATTTTATATAGTTCTTTTTTATAGTTTTATTACTTTTACACAATAAAATAGGTCTATAAAAAATTGCGTATTTTTTATGTTGTCCTGTTTGATAGCCATAACGTTTTTCAGTTTTCTGTATACGAGCTGATTATGGGCTTTTATTTTTGTGGATATTTTATGTTATTTCATTAGTTAACCATTATGGGGGGCAATGCCGCTTTTAAACACTTTTTAATAAGGTTTTTGTGAGCATTTTGACAAAATACAGCATTCCATGGTAGTGTTTATTTGATTTTGTATTTTTAACAGCGGTTCACCGCGTCAGTATTGCTGACCCATGCTAGTATTACGTCAGCAGGTCGATACCATTACAGCGATACCCAATTTGTAATTTTTTTATGTTTTACTGCTGTTACACATAAAACACTTTTATTCAAAAAGGAAAACACGTTTTTTTGCACGCCATAGTCTGAGAGCCATAACTTTTTAATTTTTCTGTGTACTGGAGCTGAGTAGGTGGCTTGATTTTTGCGGGATGAGGTTTACGTTTTAGGTATCATTTTTGGGGACCAGACTTTTGATCAGTTTAAATACGTTTTTTGGAAGGCAGGGTGAATGAAACAATACTGCCAAACCCTAGGTAGTGTTTTTTATTTTATTTTTCACAGCACTCACCTGTGCAGTATCCATGACCATTAGCTTTACATCTCAGGGTCGATATGAATATGGCGATACCCTATTTTATATAGTTTTTTTTTAATTTGGAGCACTTTAAAAAAAAATAGTGTTTTTATTGTGTTAAAAAAATGTTTATGCATCGCTGCATCTGAGAGCCCATAACTTTTTAATTTTCCGTAAACAGAGACGTGTAAGAACTTTTTTTTTGCGGGATTGAACTGATGTTTTAAATTGGTACAACTTTGGCGTTTAACTATTGAGATTTTGATCGCTTTTTATTCATTTAATGTGCTTCAGGATGCACAAAAAATCAGCAATTCTGTGACTGTTTTTTTTGTTTTTGTTTTTTAACGGCGTTCACCATACGGTTTAATTAACAGACAGATTTATAGGGGTGTATCGATTACCATGCGGCGATACCAAATAATGGTACTTTTATTTTATTTTTGATCTTTTTGGGGCGATTGGCGTTTGTAAAGGGAAAAGGGCAGTGTAATGTGTTTTAAGTTTTATTTTTCGTTTGTGTTTTACTTTTTTTTTTACTTTTTTACAGAATTTTGTTTTAATTATCCCCAGTGAGGGAATTTTGTAACTGCAAATCCCCACTGGGGAAAGAGCAATCATTAGATTGCTGTTTGAAGAGGCGATCTGTGCACGCGTTACTGCTGTGTCATAGGTCGCCATGGCAACTAGTGACACCATGCCCACAATCGATTGTGGGCATGGTGGACGTCACCAGTACCTACCCGGATCATTCAGACAGCATCCAGGGATCTGTAGGAGACTGTGCGAGCGGCAATCTGATGTCCGCTGGCCTCCCGATCGTAGGCAGAGGGAGCTCACTCCTCCAGCCAGCGGCATCATTTCGCTGACCATGACAGGACTGCGGTAATGAATGCGTCTTTTCACACCACGCCGTAGCTCACTCCGGCCGGGGGGTGAAGGGGCATGAAGCCAGCTGTAATTTACGCTGTTCCAATGCGCGATCGCCGTGGCTCGGCTCGCCTGTCAAGCCCGCGCGATTCGCCAGTGCGTATGCATACTCCTTTGCGGGAAGTCACTTGCCCGCTAGGTCGTATGCAAACGCCCAATGTCGGAAGGGTTTTAATAGGCATCACTTATGTGCTATGATTTTTATGATGACTATTTACTCATTTTTATGATGCTGCAGGATGAACAAAATCGCAATTTCTGTGATTGGTTTTTTGTTTTTTATTACGCGGTCACCGTACGGGATAATTAACATGACAGATTTATAGGGTGGGTCATTTCCGCACGCGGCGATACCAACTATGGGTTACTTTAATATATTTGGATCCTTTTTTGGGGCGATTGGCGTTTGTTAAAGGTAAAAAGGGCGATGTACGTGTTTTTATTTGTTATTTTTTGTGTTGTGGTTTTACTTTTTACACTTTTTTTTTACTTTTTCCACACTTTTTACCTTTTTCCCAGGGTGGAAATGCATGAACATCATCAGTATCTTGTTCATTTCTAATAGTTGGCATTTGTCTGTGTTATGTATTCATGCAATGAGGGAGATCAGCAATACAGCTTGTAGCTGTATGCTGTCTCCATGAGCAACTGTCTAGACACGCCTGCCCACAATGCATTGTGGGCATCGTGACGTCACCAGACAACCCGGATTGCTGTCCTTCATGATACCGTTACTGCGCCGAGATCACCGGCGGCATGAGCTCACTCCTGCCGCCCGCAGCGCGATGTCGCGACCGACGAATGTTCAAGCGACATCGGGGGTTTAATCCCCCGCGTGCCAGAGCTCCACCCGCCAGTGGGGGATGCGGCATGACCAGCGGAAAATATACCACCGGTTTCACATGCCGTCGATCTTGCCGCTCCGCCTGTGAGCGTGGCAAGATCCGCTTGACGTACTCATATAGGCAATTTTGCGGGAACCCCTAGCACCCGAATAAAAAAAAAAAAAAATTAAAAAAAAAAAAATAATTTTAGGGGTTATAAACAAAGGGGGGGGGGGAAGGGGGGGGGGTTTGCCGTATGAGTACGACAAATGTCGGTAAGGGGTTAAAGGAGAAAGTGTCACGCATCCTACAAAAGGTTTCAACATTCCCATTAGGGGTTACTTCACATGTAATACATGTAATGTTGTGTACATGTTGAAGTGCCTCTGTGGGTCTGTATATGTAGTACAAACTACTAGAATGATTCGTTGTCCAGTCTAAATGAGCAGCTATCGATCACAAATCATGTTGTTCAAAACTAAAAACAGAATCCCAAAAAGCTGAGGAAAATAAAAAAGAAAACAAAAAAATGATATATTGATAAAAAGAAGAAATTTGGCGAAACATCAATAGCAAGGCATTTCAGAATTATATGGCATAATGATTAGTGACTCAGATGTGTGTGTTGGAAAAGGGTGGAGGGCAGGGATCAGACAGCTATTGCAAAACGACAATGCAGCGAGAAGTATATTGGATTTCCTATTCATAAATGCCCGCACACTAGCTGGACTGAATGAGGAATTCCGATGGAGTGCATTCCAATGATCAGATTGTCTTATGCCGAGTAGCGTTAGACATTGCTTTACCTTCTATTATAATTGTATATATAGCAAATATTGATAATTTACTAGAAGATATTTGTTTAATAAAGTGTATAGATTTTATGATATATACTCACAAATTGGCGATGTTATGACTTATAAAAGTAAGGGGGAGGTATGTTCCAGCCATACGCTTTGACAAAGGAGGTCCATCGTCAGGATAAATCCTCCGAAACTTGCGCTATCGGCACCAGCTCCGATGATATTTTGTCTTGCTCTTTAATCAGTGCTTTGCATCTTGAAATAATATGTTTGCTATGCATTTTACTAAAAAATGATATTTATTGCTACCAGGACTAAAGACTAAGACAATGCAGTAACTCTGCGTGAGAAATATACCTATTGTTAATGCTATGGTTAAACGGATGCCAATGCACGTTATAGATTGGTTTCCTATGATGAAAACTGAAACAAAACAAGATACATTGTGGAAAAATTATACGCTATAAGAACTGCAAAGTTACGATGTAAGATTACAATTTTTTTAAAAAAGTTTATACAAATAAACAAGAAAGGTTTTTTGTTAATACTCAGGCGCACGCTGATATATGCAAGTGTTGAGATCCTTCACCTGCCACCACTCTCTGTGGCTCAACACCCGAGGTCCGTACCACTGCTTTTTCAGGCCATGCGACACTTCATACTGCATAATGGCATTATGCTGCTGCCACAATCGCTGGAGCATGTGGAGGGTGGAATTCGAGCATGTTGCCACGTCATCAATGAGACGGTTGACGGGGAGGCCCAGATCACGATGCAACGCTGTCAGTCGTGCCGAAGCAGGGTGCGAATACACCGGAATTGTGAGCTAAGACCACGAGCCTTCCTCAGCAGACAGTTAAGACACGGGTAGCGCTTGAGAAATTCTAGGCACAACCAGGTTCAGTAAGTGTGCCAGTGCCAAGGGATTGTGAGTCTGAGACGGCCTACCAATCCCATTGTCTCACACCACATTACTTGGTGCCAGGTTCTTAGCACCCAGCCACTGGTTGGGTCTAATTCGCAGAGCCGTCCACAGCTCTTGACCTGTGTGTTGACAGTCTCCAAGACACATTAATTTCAGAACGGCTTGGTTTCTCTTGGCATGTGATGCTATCCGTCGAGGTTGGGGATCTGGACTCTGCTCCATTCCTGCAGTATGGAGCAGAGACCCATCATCCCCAGAGGCACTGTCATCCACTACAACTCACCCGTGACAAGATTTCCAGTGAGATTAACGCCCTAGAACCTTTTGCTTACAAGTCCATGTGTCTGTATTGAGATGGCCTTTGTGGACCCAGATGCAGCCAACCGCTGGAGACATTCTGCAATGTGTCGGGGCAGGGCAGTACACCTTATCTGGCAAATAATGACCCATGCTCGGCATTTTGATATTTGGGGCCTGTCAGGCCGATACTGGCTGTTAACCCATCTGTGTCCACCATTGGAAAAGCAAAATTTCCAAGGCCAACAGCCTATCAATTCCGACATTCAGGCTTTGGGGAGGTTATTGGGATGGCTGGGTTGAAAGCATTTCTTCTGCTCCCACACCGTGGTACACAGAAGCAGACTGGTGGACAGGCTGCTGTTCATTGTGTAGGTCAGACTGTGTGAAGGATGGTGTAGACTGTGTTGCTGCTGAGGTGGGATCGGCTGACAGTGTCTGGGACTGGGGATGGTGCTTGCAGGTGCTGCTTCATCACATCGGCAGCAGAGGACCGCTTGGGGTGGAAGTGGCGGAGCCAGAAGATGTCACGGTGGTTGGAAGCCCAGGACCTGTGTGCCCTTTTTTCTCCAAGTGATATTTCCACAACAATTCATGCAAAATGAATGTGCCTGTCCATGCTGGTTGGGCGGTTAAATGTCTTTATAAATCTTTCGCTCTACTGATTCGTAGAAAGCAAGGCCGGCCATATTGACTTTGGTTAGCGAATCATAGGCTTGATTGAAAAAAGTCCCAGGCCTTCACAGGTCTGGACCTCTTCGACAGTGAAACCTAGTAGCGTAACGGAGGAATTGGATCCGCTGGGCCAACGCAAGCGATGATAGATTAAGCAACGCGAGGGAACGGAGTCCTAAGTATCCACCGGTTTTCACCGAGCCCGCCGCAAAGCAGGGATGGCCTTGCAGCGGCGTGAGGCTACCGGTCGTTACCCCTGACGTGACATGCTTGAGCGATGGCGGGCCGGGGTAGCAGCCGTGGTGCAAAATCGTAATCCGGAGTGCGTAAGTCGGGGAAAGCAGAAGGTCAGGCAGGCGGCAAGAGTTTCGTTGGTCAGAGTGCAGGCAGACGGTCAGTGTAGGCGGCAAAACAGCAAGTGTCAGGAATACGTAAGCAGGCCGGACTGGAACACGGGAAATCAAGACTGAACTCAACAACACTCTAAACCTCAAAACAACCACAGACTGGCAGTCGAGTGCTAGGGCGTCTACCATATATAGGACCAGCGTCGTCAATTAACCAATTAAAGGCGCGCTGGCCCTAGTTAAATCCGGACCAGCCGTCGGCGCCGCCTTAAGCAGGGATTTTATGCGCTCGGCGGCTGTCAAGCTGGAGACAGGAGCGGGGACGGCAAGGTATGGGGTTTCCCAGCCCTAGAGCAGAAGGCCCACTGCTGCTGGCACCGCAGCACCCGTGCCGGACCCCGTGCACGACAGGGTGGAAACGGCAGCGGCGATCTGTCGGCGCCGCGCGCCGTGACAGTACCCCCCCCCCCCTTAGCTCTCCCGCTCTTCCCATTGAAATTTAGCGAGGAGATCAGGGGACAAATTGGTCTCAGGTGTTCCCATAACGCTCCACACGGGCCGAAGCCCCTTCCAAGTCGATAAAGGTAGAACGCTCCCCCGTCACTGTCTTCTCCTCCAGCACCATCTCTTGACCACAAAGAATGTTATCAAGTGCTAGCAACAGAGAAAGGCGAGACAGGTCTGGCGGGAGAAGCGGTTCAGCACAACGGCTTGAGGAGGGATACACGTGAAACGCGTTCGGGATACGTAGAGTCGGGTGCAGGCGATCTTATAGGAGACGGGTTTCAGCCGCTGGAGCACCACAAAAGGAAACCCAGGTATTTGGTGCCCAACTGGTAACGGGCACCTTAAAACCGGACGTACTTTGCGAGAACCAAACCCTATCGGCCTGGTCGTCAAATAGGGGCGTGGGCCTACAGTCCTCTGTCAGCCTGACGCTTGTGCGGGCAGAAGCTCGTTATGCAGGGCGGACGGCGTGAGTTGCCAGAGAGCTTATGTCCTTACTTGGCATGCCACGTCAGGGACAAGAGACGAGGTACTAGATGGAGAGTGGGCGGGGATGGTAACCCAAAGACATCATAAAAGGGAGGTCCCCAGCGGATTCAGACCTAAAGGAGTGTATAAGAAAAGTCTCTGCCCAGGAGAGAAGATCGGAACAGTTAATCCTGACGACGACACAAAGTGCCGCAAGTAGGTTGACCAAACACCTGGTTAACCCGTTCTAACCTGCCCCTTTAGTTAGAGGTGGTATGCAGATTGAAAAATCCAACTGAATCTCAACTGACAGGCACCGGGACCGGCCAAGAATTTATCGACAAACTTGACTGCCTCTGTCGAGACACATGCAACGGGTAGACCGTGCAAGCGGAAAATATTGATGAAAATAATGTTGGGCCAGCTCTGGGGGCAGAGGGTAACCCAGGCCAGTGTTGATAAAGTGAGTCCATTGTGCGAGAAGCGATCGCTCACCTACCCATTGACCGTGTTCTCCCAGATGAATGGAAGATCTGTGAACAAAGTCCATTGCGACCGATGGTCCAGGGTTTTTTCCATCACAGAAAATGCTGAAGAAGGCCGCGGGCTAGGCGAGGAACCTATTTCGGGCACAGGAGGAGCAGGCCAGCACAAAGTCCTGACGTCTTGAGCAAGAGTGGGCCACCATAGTAGCGGGAGACCAGCTGAAGGACGAGACTTATGGACTCCTGTGCCCAGCTGTTCGGAAGAAATGTCCCTCACTTCAGGATACCTAAAGCCCGCAAAGCATGGGCGCCATACGTCATCCCAGGGGCACACGTTAGAGATCCACGGGGGCAGCCGTGACGAGGCGTTCAGGAGGGACAAATATGCTGTGGAGGAGAGTCGAGACCCACCGTATCAGAGGCGCGAGATATGGCGTCATGCATTGTACGTTCTTCCCGCTGGCCGAAAAAAGATGTAGCAGGAAAGTCAAAACGGGCGAAGAAAAGGGACCATCTAGCCGTGCCGGGGAATTCAGGCGTTGAGGCCGACTGAAGATATAGGAGGTTTTTTATGGGTCGGTGAAATAACAATAGGGTGACGAGCCCCCCTCCCAGCAGGTGACGCCACTCTTCAAGAGCCAGCTTTTATGTGCCAGTAATTCGCGATCCCCTATGGAATAATTCTTCTCGTGCCGAGAAAGTTTAGGAAGAAGAATCCACATGGTATGCATTTACCCGAGAGGATCCTCTGCAGGAGGACAGGCACCGTCACCCACCGCGGAGGCATCCACTTCCCAAATGAAGGGGCGGTTCGGGTCGCGGAGCGAGACGAACCGGAGCAGGACACGAACGCAATTTGGACGGCGAAGGCTTCTGAGCTTCCGGGGGCCAGGACCTTGGGATTGGCGTTTTTCTTGGTTAGAGCCCACCAGAGGAGCACAAGCGTAGAGAAATGTGGGATAAAATGTCTAATACATAATTGGCAAATCCTAGGATCCGTTGAATGGCACGAAGGCCCACCGTTGTGGCCACTGCAACACTGCGGAGAGTTATTTGAGGGATCCAACCGTAGGCCCTTAACAGATACGATGTACCCTAAAAATGGCAAGCTGGTGCGTTCGAAGAGACACTTCTCTGGATTGGCAAAAAGGCTGATGTTACGGATCCCTGAGTACCTGTGAACGTTGTGGCGATAGTTACGAGGTATCCGGAGAAAAGATTAGGATATCATCCAAGTAGACAATAACACAGCTGTAAGAGTAGGTCCCGAAGATCCTCATTGACGAAAATTGGAATACAGCAGGAGCGATGCGAGACCAAAAGGCATGACCATATACTCGAATGTGGCCATCCCGTCGTATTAAATGCTTGTTTCCACTCGTCGACTTCTCTAATACGATCAATTATAAGCACCGCGAAGATCCAGCTTGGAGAAATATTTTCGCGCCAACCAGGCGGTCGAAGAGTTCCGATATCAAGGGTCAAGGATAGCGATCTTGTAAGGTGATTTTATTTAAGCCCCGATGCAGTCCGATGCAGGGCCTGAGAGACCATCTTTTATCACCACAAGAAGACGTCCCCGCTCCTGCCTGAGACGAGGACTTACGGATAAAACCTTTGGCGCAGAGGTTACTCCTTGATGATACGACATCGCCTTAGTCTCCGGAGGAGAGTGATAAACCGTCCACTGTGAGGGAGTACAGCCAGGTTGGCAGGTCACTAGGACAGTCCGAAGCCGGTGAGGAGGGAGCGTTTCGCTGTCCTCTCCGACAAAACAGTCTGCAACAGACCCCAATATAGGCAAGGTAGACCTGGAATTAGGCTGCAGACCTTCATGTAGCAACCTGAGGAGCGAGTTGTGGTGCAGACAGCAACGAGAGTGACCCGCGGAACCCCAACGCAAACTTCACTGTGCTTCCAATCCAATGTCGGAGTATGATCCTGCATGCCAAGGGAGGCCCAGAAGGATTCAGAGGTTAACCGAGGCAGGACTAGAATGTGGCAACGTTTCCTTGTGAAGGGCCCCAATCTGCAGGAAGGGAGCCGAACTAAACGGATGGCGTCTTAAGGCATTCGCCACTGAATCCGAAGACACAAATATGGGTTTACTGCAACGTATAAGAGAGTCACCGGGAGACGAAACCTGGTCCACAATTTCGTGGCTTATGAATTTCCTGCCGATCCAGAAACAATAAAGGCCGTGGCCTGAAAAGGTGCGTCCGAGAAGCACCAATTTATACGGGCATGGCAGACGGTGAGAGCCGTTCTGACACACTAGGGTTGTGCCTCTCCACGAGGCCCTAGTTCGAAGTTTCCCTGGCGCACCGACGGTCGCCCAATGAAGTGGCACAGAATCAGCCACAATAAGAAACACAGCAGCTCTGGCCGACGCCTGTGAACGATCCTCCTTGGGACAGGTGGACTCTCTCGAGCTGCATAGGTTCTTCTTTCAGAGACCATCGGAGAGAAGGAGTGACCGCTGGAACGTGGGAGCCAAGCGGGGAAACGTCGTGGACGTATGGTTTTCCCATTGTAATGCGGGCTCCTGATGCCTTTTCGGCGAAGCGAAAATCCACTCGGGAGGCCAAATGGATATAGGTCATCCAAGGCAGCATGGTAAATCCCCAGCGGCGAGCTCGTCCTTGATTCGCCCCGTAACGCCTGCCAAAATTCGCCACCAACGCTCGTTGTTCCAGTCAGCTCCGAAGCCGAGAGTGGCGAAATTGCACGGAATACTGACGACTGTGGTTTCGCCCTGACAAGCCAAGCAGCTTGGCGGCCGGCGAGGAAGTACGGCCTGGTCCTCAAAGACTTTGGCGAACCCCCGGAGAAGGATTTGAAGGTCCGCTGTCAGAGATCCCTCGATCCCATAGTGGGTGTTAGCCCGCCAAGGCTTCTCCAGACAAGAGGCTGATTATGAAGGCCACCTTGGCTCGCTCTGTAGGAAATTGCGCCCCATCAACTCGAGGTGGAATGGAGCTCTGGCTGATGAATCCCCTGCACTGTCTGGGTCTCCATCGTAAGCGAGAGGGGAGTGGCAGATGCAGAGAGGGTCCCTAACGGAATCAGGTAGAGCAATGTATGCCGAGCAAATGGATGGCAGGTGCAAGGGGCCAGCAGCCGTTGTGAGGCAGAGGGTCGCCAGGTTCTGCATCATGGGCCGCTAGCTGGTCCGATCCGCTGGCTCTGCTGGGCGACGGCCGTCGTGACGTCCCGGAGATCGGGGCAAGGTACCCTGGCGAATTCATGGCCAGTCTGTACTGTAACGGAGGATGGATCCCGCTGCGCAACGCAACGATGATAGCTAAACCACGCCAAGGGAACGGATTCAAGTAGCCACCGTTTTCACCAGAGCCCGCCGCAAAGCTGGATGGACTTGCAGCGGCGTGAGGCTACCAGTGTCGTTACCCCTGACGTGACTTTCTTGCGATGGCGGCCTGGGGTACAGCTGGTGCAATATCGTAATCCCGGAGGGCGTAGTCGGGACAGGCAGAAGGACAGGGCAGGCGGCATGAGGTTCGTGGTCAGAGGCAGGCAGACGGTCAGGGCAGCGGCAACAGGCAAGGTCAGAAACGTAAGGCAGGCGGACTGGTACACGAGGGAAATCAAGACCTGAACTCTAAACGCTCCAAAACACATCCAACAGACTGGCAGACGAGTGCTAGGGACGTCTACCAGATATAGGACCAAGGCCGTCAATTAACAATTAAAGGCGCGCTGCCCTTTAAATCCGGACCAGCCGTCGCGTGCGCGCCTTAAGCAGGGATTAATGCCGCGGCTGCTGTCAGAGCTGAACAGGAGCTGGGACTGGTAAGTACGGGGTTTCAGCCCTAAGCTGAAGGACCACGGCTTGCGGGCAGCCGCAGCACCCGTGCCGGACCCCGTGCACACAGGGGGACGGCCGCGGCGAGCTGCGGCGCCGCGCGCCGTGACAGTAGCAGTGTTTCCATGGCTGGCAGATTCATGTCAGGGGACTTGTGCGACCGCCCTCTCCCTTTCTGCGGCCGGACCCGCACTGACACTACCCCATCCTCCTCCACTGATAATGTGCTCGCCAGTTGCTGCTCAAAAGACCACATAAGATCCGCAATATCATCATCATGACAAGTGACTTCCTCTTCCTGACAGTCTACATCCTCATGCTGCAGGCTAGAAGCCACAGGCACTGAGAGGCATTGCTGAGCGCTCGGGATTTCTGCCGATGGACCAGCTTCCTTCTCCTCCTCTGAGGGCATCAACGATTGGCGTCAGAGTCAGAAAAAATCCCTATCCTCAATTGCCTCTTGATCTTTTTGAAATGCCTTCTTGACCCCAACCGCATTGTGTCATCAAAGACCTTCAGAATATGGATTAATCTAGAGCGGTCTGTTTATTGTGACATTTGGACTTCAGGTTGGATTTTGGGGGGGGGGGGGGGGGGGGGGGGGGGAGTGTTTGGGGGGGGGGTTGGGGGGGGTTTTCTGATGATGATGATGATGACATTTGTGCCGTTGACTGAGAGAAAAAGAGGAAAAACTGCTGGATGCAGGTTGTGTTAACCATTGAACAACGGATTGGCGCCTCTCTTTAGCAATGAGACGCACAGGGAACCGACCAAGCGATGACAGGCCTGACGGTCCTGTGACTGATGATGTACTCGCTTGTGTGTTGTCCGGAACACTGGAAGGAGTGCCCTGTCTTGTACCTCTAGCTCCACGTCCTATGCCCCTCCTTGCTCGCTTACCACCTCAATTCGGCTCATGTTCAAAAATATAAATGTTAAATGGTAAAGATTTGTTCACTGTCTCTTATTGAAGAACTGTATTTCAAAGACAGCAAATCAACAGTGTGCTTAAATGCCTATACTTTGCAATTGGCAAATACGATTATAAACAGAATTTTTTCTATGGAACTATCTGTGAAATGGTGGTCTTATGGAAGAACCACTGACAACAAAATCAATAATGGGGGGTGTGGGTTGGGTCCTATAAAATGCCTAATTACCTTACACACGGGCAAATAGTATTATAAACAGAAATGTTTTTCTATGGAATATCTGTACAAAAATCCTTAACTCCCTAACTATTTATGTGTAAGATTCCCTAAGCTAGCTGTCCCTCCCCTGACTAATCTAACGAGCAGCTCTTCTGCCTGCTGGCCAACAAGCATACGGAGGCAGCAGAGTGTTCACTACAGAGAGTAAGATGGAAATTGGCGTCAACAGGAAATACAGTGACATAACACATAAGACGGTCATGTGATTTTAGCAGCCAATGACATCCCTACACCTTCAGTGGTGACGTTTTTGACCCCTCTCTGTGCTCTGTACTGATTGGCTGGCAGTCAAAACTGAAGGAAGCAGCTGAAAATGGCGCCAAACGTAAAATTCGTGCCGAACTAACCTTTTTTTGAACAGTTTGGCTCAACTCTAATTGAGACCAATGTAAATTACTTATTTTTATGATAATCAGTGATATGAATGGTTATGTGCTGATTTTGTTTTATAAGAACTTAAAATATCATGTCAGAGTGACATTCCAGAAGCTTTTTTTGGTAAGGCTCTAGGTCAGGGATATCAAACTCAAATAATGGGCCAAATTAAAAAACTTGGACAAAGTCACAGACTAATCTTGATATTTATTAAATATTAAAGTCTAAGTTAAGTTTTGCTTAAACATTGAATATGGATTAAGCAAAGTTTTATACTATAAATACTGAGCTAGACTGATGGTCAGTAGACACTCTGCATGTGTATATGCTTTATGTGGGAGATAAAAGATGTCCTGCTGCTCATCCCCTTCTGTGTTGCTGCAGCATGACAGAACCCTGTCTTTTCCGTCAAGTGCTTTTCTCCCCCACTGCCTTAGGTCCTGTTAGGCTGTTAGGCCAGATAAACAGTCCAGTACCCACTTTATTTTCACTGATCACAGTCAGTTAACTCACTGTGACCTGTGGTCTTCACAGTGTTTCTTGTCTGCTGAATGGCATGAAAACTCCATTTGGAGTATCCTGCTGCCTGCAGAGATTCTGGGGCTGAGGAGGAGCTGAAAGGGTTAAGTGTTGAGGTTCCAGATCCTCATTTTTCCCTGTGAGCCATTATCTTATTATTCGTCCTGCTATGCCTTATCAGTCATCTCAATGTCTAGGTTGTTTCTCCTGCCACATGGTCCCTTCTCTGCTCTTTGAGAGTGGTGGAGTGAGAGCAGTGTAATGATAGCTCTTGGCTTCTTCCTCTTATCTTCTGTACACTTTCTGGCCAGTACTTGCAGGGCAAATATAATTACACTGCTAAGGTTCACTGGACCCTTGACTAATCACTGGAACAAAGGTTCAGAAGAACTCAGGTGAATACTGTGCCAATTCGATTGTTTTTACATTTGCTCAGTGTAGTTAATAGATAGATCATGTGGATGCAACAAAGTTTAAGGAGGATGTCTTAGTGCCCGTGTTATCTGTTCAAAAGACACACAAAAAAATAATTTGCACCCAAGCTCAGTTTACTGGTCAAGCAGCAGTCAAAATATACGGTAGAAATTTAAGTCTCATAGAATATTCACCTCTTATACCCCTGGCCATGGGAGAGGTCTAGGATACAGAATTTACAGAGCTGCAGAGTGAAATAGTCAAATATTAGATCACCTTCTTCTTCCTTTCTTTTTGTAGCATCTAGAGTAGCCTCACATGTTTGTTTCCCCAAACTCAATACACAAAGAAGTCTGTGGAGAAAACACCCAGTTGAACAATGCATAGCATTTGGAAAAAATCCACTCATCAGACTATAGCACTGCATTTGAAGAAAGCAAGTTCTCCTCCTCTTGGAGCTTTCTTTGGGTGTCTTAATTACATTAGGAGGATGAAGGAGCTCATAGCTATATAAACTGGAACATATTCTAGCTTCTCTGATGTGTGGCAGCTTTGGAAAGTCTTTAAGGACTCAAGGGAACTTTGCAATTGGCTTGACTCTAACACAATTTAGTTGTTATGCTTTTACGACTTTCTTTTGTGTTTTAATTCTCCACACAACATGAAGCTATCCTCATTCTTCTTTCTCTCTCATCCTTTCCTATAGTTTGTTCCCTTGTCTAGTCTTGTCTTGTCAAAGTCTGTTCATCTTCCTCTTCTATGCTGATGCTTTAAGATAGACATTTTTACATTTGACAAATTTGAATTAAATAATGCTTCTGTTACTCCTAGCATATTTGGTATTTGTTTCATACGATATGACGTATCATTATCTGATTTACATTTACTTCTCTTTTGTATTGCTCCTTTGCATCACCATAATTATTATTGGATGTTGTGTTATTTTGGTGTTATGTCAATAGCACAGATTTAACTAAATCCACTGAAAAGCACTTAAGGGATCCTATCAAACAGTGTATACTACCCTCTCTGAGAGCAGGATATAATAGAGGGGGAAAAGCTGAGCTCTGTGATATATAGGAATGGAGCAGGATTTCTGAGTAAAAAGCAGGGAAAATACTGACCAGACTCCTTAAGATACAATAGGAGTTCTTCTTACCCCGCCCATATACAGTGATTGACAGTTTTTGCTGTATCAATTTGTATGAAGAGCTGTCAGTCAATGTATGTGGGCAGGGTCAGCAGCACTTTCAGTTTAACTTTTACAGTTTTTTTCTGGTTTTTACCAAGAAATCATTTTCCAAGTCATATAAATCTTTGTGTCACAGAGCTCTCTCTATACCATCCGGCTCTCAGATACGGCACCAGAATCCACCTGACAGGTTTCCTTAAATGTTTTAGATTATGTATGTTCTTTATCACAGTATAATGGTGCATTATCTGTCAAGTTGCTGCTGAAGGGGCAGAAAATGTATGTGTACTCTTCTGTCCCTGTGTTTCAGGATGTTGGTGGGGGTCGCGGCCATAGGAACCCCAATAATAAAAATATAGGCCTTGACAAGAATTGTCCAATATTGGAAATAACTCCCATTCCTTGTACAGTAAAAATCATAAAACCTTCCAGCAAACTTCGAGCTTCAGCTCCTAACCATTTTTTGCATTATATCAGCGTAGATATCAGCTTTCAGCCTATAAATTAGGATAGCAGAGATACATATGCTGCTATGTTAAGCATAAATAATATTTCCGAGAATAATTAGAATTGTAACAAACAACTGTTTTACAGGTGTAGGACCAGCCATGTTCAGCCCCTGAATATATACAAAAACATTTCCATGCAATCAGATGTGCTTAACCTTTCATTAAAGAAATGAAATTATACACATACTCAAGTCAAATTATTATAACCACCTCCACCTTTCAACGTCTTCAGTAGTGTTGAGCGATTACGTTGGCTATCGACATCGGGCGATAGTCGATAGTCGGCCACCATCAATAAGGTTTTTCGATAGTGAGCAGTCGATTATGAGCAATGACCATTAAAGTCTATGGGAGAGCAACAACACCTTCATTCTTACACCCAAACAGGGCTGGAGAAGCTGGAATTAAAAGCCACAACAGTCAAATGGATACCTGCTACATCTTAGGCACAACACTTAGGCTATAAAAGCCCAGAAAAAAAGTCACACACCATTCACTATCCCTGTCTTGTACCACAGCATGACCCTTAAACCTGCATCACCCACAAATTAAAAAGTGCCAGAAGGCAGTATTATTTGAACCATCATTTTACTTGAACTGGACATTGAATATCCCTGTCCTGGAACGCAGCAGGACCCGAAACACCTGCATGACCCACAGATTAAAAAGTGCCAGAAGAAAGTAGTCTTTGAACCACCATTTTAGTTGAACTGGTCATTGACAATCCCTGTCCTGGAACGCAGCATGACCCTTAAACCTGCATGACCCACAGATTAAAAAGTGCCGGAAAAAGGAGTCTTTCAACCACCATTTTAGTTGAACTGGACATTGACAAACCCTGTCCTGGACCGCAGCATGACCCTTAAACCTGTCTGACCCACAGATTAAAAAGTGCCGGAAAAAGGAGTCTTTCAACCACCATTTTAGTTGAACTGGACATTGACTATAACTGTCCTGTGCCACAGCATGACCCAGGGCCGGAGTTACAGTGGGTGCGGTGAGAGCCCAGGCTGGCGTCTGTCATCTATTAACATGCAGGTTAAAATGCCCTGATGACGCAGCAACGAAAACTGTCGTGCTGAAGCAGAGTGCGGAAGCGGAAGTGTGAGAACTCCAGCCTTCCTCAGTACACAGTCAAGACCTGGGTAGCGCTTGCCCCTCCGTATGAGTGCGGACCAATTGAGCTTCACTTGGAAATACTGGTGGTTAACGCTCCTGTTCCACCCAGGTGCCCTTTTTCTTGGCATTCTCATTTTACTCAATGTGCTGGAGGATATTGTCTCTGTACTTTGTTCTCTGTCCGTGCTCCATACTCCATGTCCTCTGAATAACCTACATCTGGTCAAGTTTTCCTGTACCTCCCTTGTACAATTCAGAGGAATTTTTTTAACAGCTATTTTGTACATGCAAGTTTTTTAGTAGTTTAATTCTAGAAAACACATTTTTCTTTAAAATGTCTTTATTAAGCAATACAAAGTTTAGGACATTCACAACGATTGAAATACAACTTGCAGATTATCAAAAGGGTTCAGATTTAGATATGTTGTAACCTTTTACACTTTGTACCACCTATTTTCAATTTTATATAAAACAAAACAATATAGAAGACAACAAAAAAAGAAAAAGGACATGTGTCTATTAGAATCCGTCCGAGCCCCTGTTTTGCGGACTCGCGCCCGCTCCTTTGCGCCGAAGTCGCACTGCCTCCAGACACCAGCATCGTGGAGCAAACCATCTGAACGCAGGCGACCCCGGGATGCATCAAATTGGGCTGCTCTCCCTGATAATATAGCCAGTTATGCCAATCTTGGCCTCTTCTTTAGCATTGGACCCTCTTAATGATGAAGAGAACAGAGGCCACATGATTACAGTTTGCATCATTACCTTTAGACAAAACACAGACACACATCAACATAACAACATAACAACAAGTGCTCCACTCTCCGGGCCCACCCCCCCAGCCCCAGCTTTTAACAGCAGGGTCGCTCCATATAACACCCCGTATCTGATATCTACATCTCGCCTTGTTTTG
Source organism: Phyllomedusa bahiana (assembly GCA_025379985.1). NCBI lineage: Eukaryota > Metazoa > Chordata > Amphibia > Anura > Hylidae > Phyllomedusa > Phyllomedusa bahiana. The sequence goes on along the minus strand of JAODAL010046235.1, from coordinate 692 downwards.
TAGGGTGGAGCCCCTAGTTGCCTAATATACAGTTAGGTGGCGGATCAGATTTTCTCATCATCAGAGCAAATTGAGGCGTCGGCTCCCCTAGAGTGGTGTCTCACCTATTAATATCTGTTCTTGAAACCATGTGGTAAGACTAAAGCATTCTTTGATGGCGTCTCGTATTCTCTGTGGAAGCAAGGGAATGAAGCTACCCCAGACTTGGAAAAACTTTTCGACATGGGTCTCCTTTTTACCTGAGGCCTCTACCCAGTCCATTTTCAATATGTAGGACAGTTTGTCTAGAAACATCTTGAAAGGGGGTATGGACTCGTGTATCCATGTGTTTAAGATAGTTTTAATACCCGCTGCAGAGATCATATATAGTAACTTCCTGCTTCCAGATTCGCATGGAGTCGCATGAACATCTATATGGCCAAATATTGCCCATAGGGGGTTGTTCGGGACATAATTAGTTAGGTGCGTTCTTGTAAATGTCATCACCCGCTCCCAAAAGTCTTGAATCACCGGGCAGCTCCACAGGCAGTGAAATATATCTGCCTCCAGGGCACCACATCGGAAGCAGTCACTATTTTCGAAAATGCCCATGCGGTGTCCCCTGACTGGGGTTTAAAGTAGGCCCTGTGTACAGTTGGAGGGACATCTCCCCGTATCTGTGGAAGCTAAGAATTTCGAATGTTAATGCCAAA
>JAODAL010046234.1:0-31134 GCA_025379985.1 Phyllomedusa bahiana | reverse complement strand
AAACTTGTCTTTTTTTAGCCTTTTAAAAAACAAGAAACTGAAACTTGGGGTTTACAGAATATTCTGATTTTTCCCAGTATATTTTTCTTGTAGAAAACATGCAGCATTTTAAACAGTAAAAAAGCAATTTTTGGGGATTTCAAGAAGTCCCACCAAAACCGGTTTTAAAAAAATCTTTGGGGAAAATTGTCTTTCATATGGATTATAAATCTGATGCTTGTCACTTTATGTTGTGGAAAGCTCAAGATTTGTTGCAGATTCTCCCTATTGACCTGAATGTGGAATTTTAAACCTTCTACAATTCTGCAATGAACCTGTAGTGCTGTGGATTTTGTTGTCGAAACGGATCTACATCAGAGTGTTAAATCTTAATTTTAATAACATTTTTTTTTTTTTTTAAAAATCTGCAGCAGCCATTCCCAATGAAACCCGCATGACCTGGTGCTGATTTGCTGGATTTACCTGGAAAAAAAATGTTCTGGATTTTCTGTAGTGGAAAATCCCCCGTTTTTTTCACCTTTACTACTGTTAATCATTGCTTCTAGAGTAAATAACTCTGTGATAAAGTCCCAAATTAACATAAAAAATTAGCTCTTAGGCTATGTTCACATGGCAATTATTGGGACTTATCTCGCCGTACTTATATCACCCTACTGCGTGAAATACGGGGCGAGATACGTCCCAGTCATTACGGTAATCCACAGTTCTCATAGAGAACTAGGTTTACGTTCCCTCCCCCGCCTTTTTGTGCGGCGGGGAAAGGAAGTGACATGTCAATTATTCAGGGCGTATACGCCCCGTAAAATAATGAATGTCTAGGGAGCCGGCGGTCTACAGCCCCCCCCCGGTCCCCAGCACAGGCATATTCCGGGGAAATACTCCCCAATTATTGCCATGTGAACATAGCCTTAAAGGACCAGCTCGATATGCTGGCCTGAAGGCTATGTCCTTTTTGGGTTGTCTTTTTCAGCGTACTAATTGTAACAGATATGACCACTTTATTCATGTAAAAAATTATTGAGGTCACTGTTTAAATTTGTGAAAATCAAGAAAAAATTGGAAAAAAAAGTTACTCTGCTCTAGAAGGAAAAGGGAAACCATTAGTGCGGTAGTTCCCTATAAGTCAACGTCCGATACATAAAAGACACTAAAACCCCCTGTTCAGACGGGTTTTTCAAGCCGTAATTGCGAGCCGGATTGGCTCGCAATTCCGGGTTGAATAAGGGGCGGGGGGTTGGGGGGGCGGCCGCCGGCCCCCTTGACTTTCATTATCCAGGGCGTTTGCGCCCCGGATAATGTACATGTCACTTTCTCCCCGCCCGGTGGATTCGCCGAGCGGGTAGGAGCGACGGAATCCACTGTTCTCTGGATTACCATAATTACTGCGACGTATTGGCACCGTTCTGCAGCGCAAATCCGGCACGCAGTACGGCGCCAATCTGCGGCCAAATAAGCCGTGTGAACGGCCCCTAAGGAGTTTTCTCATCACGATCTTTTGCAGACTTAAGCTGTTTCTCTACACATTTCAAACACAGCAGCACACTATCAACTAAAGAAACTATCAAAGGGGACATAGGAATTTTTGAAAAAGCATTTCTGCTATCTAGGATACATGAAAAATTTTTGAGGTTCTTAGTTCACATTTTTTATCAAAACTGCTTAAGCCCACCTCCGAAACGTCAACGAGACCTCAATGCAGGTGGGTCCTACACTATTGTTACCTCTCTTTTGGGGTCTCATCAGACGTACATACTTCAGGGAGTGAAGGCACCAGCTTCCAAGTACACTGCATTGATTTAAAAGCCTGTGAAGGTGGGTGGAGTGCAAAAAACCAAAATGGAGGCAGCCACTCCTCCTTACATAAGCTAGAAACAATATATAGCTTTGCACATCAAAAAAATGAGCATAGGTGCACACTGGTGTGGCAGCAACATACATACACATTCAATTTTTCCTATATCCTAGATAGCAGAAATGCTTTTTCAAAAATTTCTATGTCCCCTTTAGTTGATAGTGTTCTTTAGTTGATAGTGTGCTACTGTTTTTGCAATGTGTATGTATGTTGCTGCCACACCAGTGTACACCTATGCTCATTTTTTTCAAAAAGGTTTATTGATGTGCAAAACCATATATTGTTTCTAGCTTGAGCTGTTTCTCTGTCTCTTACTACTTCAAATCCAGTGGGCTTGTCTCTCCTCCCAGTAGGTGTGTTTTCACTCACTGAAGACTGGTGACATCATCATTCTGTGTGAGCAGTGGGAGAGAGAGGATGTCACAGCTCTGCAGACCTCCTGCAGTGCTCAGTTCTCATGTCTGCAGAGCTGTCACCTCCCTCCACAAGCACCTTGTAAACAGAACACCTGTATTGGTGTAAACAGTTATATATACAGCCTGAAATGATGAAACAAATGTGAGAAATGCACTATGCTCCCCCCTCTGTTATCAGGCTTTGTTATATGGGGGGTAGAAGTGTATAAGGCTGTGTTATATGGGGAGGACAGTGAATATAGCAGCTAGAGACTCAGTAATTACCCAGATTCTTCACACTATGGTGGTAGATGAGCAGGGAGGAGCACAGGCAGCCGTGATGCTACAGACACAGCCATCACAGGTAGCTAGTTTCACTTTCATTTTCCACAGCTCAGAGGGAAGTAAGGGCAGAGTGCAGGCAGCCAATCACAGCACAGAGGGTGTGTCCAGTGCAGGGGGCATGTCCCAACAGGCTGAATTAAATATCAGTCAGCCAATCACAGCAAATGGGGCGTGGCTCCTGATTTAGCTGTAGACACACACAAGTTAGCTCATACCAGCTATACTAAAAGACTTAGGTAATGCAAACCAATTGCAAAAGTGCTTATTTTTTACTATCCCCATCATTACAGATATGATCTTTGTAGCAAGAAAATCCCTTTAAGGAAAGTCATGTTTCAAGCCTCTTTAATAGATCGGACACTGATTTGTAGGGTAGCTAGTTTTCTCCCTTCTGGAGAAGAGTTGATTTGCATACCTTTTTTTCCAGGTAGCATTGCCTGGTCTATAAGATTTACTATGTCAGCTGGTGACCTCCACAGGGTGAAACGATACCCCCACCTATCCAATACTACTTTGACACAATGGGTGACATGTATGAAAACTGTCTAGGTCAGAGCTTTTTTTTGTTGCCCAAAGCAACCAATCAGAGCTCATAGCAACCAATCAGAGCTCCCCTTTAATTTTTTCGGAGCACTATATGAAATGAAAGGGGAGCTCTGATTGGTTTCTGTGGGTAACAAAGAAAGTTGTAGACCTATAACAGTTTTCATATATGAGGCCCGATGTGGTTGCTGCCGGTAGTGCCGGGCCGCAGGACTCTGCTGTCTGCATATGGGCTTAACACACTTCTTTAATAATAGAAGAGGCAGCCACCTGTTAGAGGCAGAAATGTGCTCAGAGCTGTTGTCATGGTTCCCTTCCTTCACTCCTCCTGGCAAGTTACTATACTATATAGAAGAAAACACAAGGGTGAAGAGAATTTGATCTTCCTTCAACACCCCAGGTTAAAATTCAGGATAAGCAACATCTATTCCCTAATGCACCTGTGGGCTGAAAACTGTGTCAGCACTAATGTTTCACTCAACAAAATATGGCTTCCTCGGTTTTCAATAATGCAGAGATCTCAGGGATTCTCCCGGTTTTCTTCCTCTGGAGAAAGATAAAATAGACCAAATTGTCATAATCCATTTGTACATAGAAACCGATGCTGGATCCCATTATATCTACCAGAAATAATATTTCTTTATACAGAACTGTGTGATTGTGACTCATTCTAAAAGCCAACAGGACTATCAACAACAATGTGACCCCATAGCAGAGACTGGAATGCGGCCTCACCCTCCATCGCACCTTCATTTTGAAAAGTGATTTGCCACAAACGGGGGCTGGGAATAAAATAAAGGGGTTTTGGCCACAAAGTTAAAATTGCTGTGGGAAGTGGCCAAATTTAAATATATAAACACTACACCCTATTCCCACCACCCCACCTCCTCCCCCCACTCCCCCCTCCCCTCCCTCATCACTATAAAAATCTGGACATTTTGTTTTCGCTGCTCCCTTAGTGATCCACTGGCAGAGAGGGCAGGGCAGGTAGCAGAAGGAACGTGACCAGGTCATTCGCAGAAAGGGCATTGCAGACAGCAGGCAGAGAATAGTGCGAAAACGTGATCAGGGATCAAAGCTGGGAAAACATTGAAGACAAGCAGAATAGCACAAACCAAGCATAAGAACACCAACAATCTGGTGGGGAAGATAGAGGGAAGCATCCTATTGAAGGTGGAGTTCACAGGTGATAGAGTTTCAGGTTGCGTGGCCTTTAGATCTAATAGCAAGATACCAATCTCAGGGACCATGAGCCACCTTACAGATTTATGTGCCAGGCGAGTTGGTAAGTATGATGTGAGAGTAATGGAGCAGGTGCAGGGAGAGGTGTAGTGCATACCATCAAGACTTCATGGTCTGGAGCAGGGACCGCAGCGTGCATCATAACAAGAGGGTTTACCCCTTTGTTATAGTAGCTAGAAATGACGCTGATTCAGGAGTGTCACCAGGATCATAGTGAAATGGTAAGTTAACCCATAAAAAATCTCTTATTATAACCCTAACTAACCACAGGGTTAGGAATATGTTTAGGGTTAGAGAAAAAAATCCTTGTTCAAGAAAACCAGAATTTTTTCCCAGCTTTGATTGATCCAGTTAAGTCAACACATGGAAACCTATTCAAGCAACAATAGCGGATGGGAAACTTTAGTGAGATAAACTTTCCAACATGTCCAGCAGACACTTTCTGAATGTCTGTAAGAGGAGACAATGTTACATTATTACCATCACCTACTACGACACTGCCATCTAGTGACAATACAACAAAACGTTCAAAATTAACAACGTATTCTGCATAACATGTTACAGATCACCAGTCCTCCTTTTTTTGTTCGTTTCCTTTCTTAAAGGAGCAGTGCTACGAAATATTTCTTGAACTTCCTCTATGGAAAAGTGTAATTGTTGATCAGTTTCTGAATGCATGTAAAAAATAAGCTGATTCTATGGGATAGGCGGTGTGTTTGGCTATGCTCCCATAGAACAGAATGGAGTGTACTATGCAAGCACAACTGACTCTCCATTCTGAGCCAAGACTTTCGGGGGCCCGTTCTCGAGATAGGTGCAGGTCCCATATCCTATTGATATGCTAGCAAAGTGCATGGTGGGAACACCTCTTTAACTACAAGCAATGGCCTTTTGGAATCACCCTGTATATTTTTCGCATCTTACAGTATCCATGTGTCTATGACCTGAAGTGGGTTCCAGCTATAATATATGCCACTTGCTGGTGTTGGGCTGTGGGTGAGCCCCTCCATCCAAGCTCCACACGCTTAATAGAAAGGTGACAAGCTTGGGGCAAAAGAGCTCAAAAATGTCACATTTTTGAGCAAATAAGGCTTGTGCAAAAACGTGTGACTTTCCTTAGCTAGAATGCAGGGAAAAATCCCTCCATAAACTGCCCCCTATATGAATACTATCAAATGATTCTTGTGCATTAAGGGCAACATTGGGGCTGCGCCAGTTATCTGATGTCCTTTCAGTCCAAAAACTGGCACAGCCCTGTGCACTCAATAAATGAGCAGGTGCACTCCAAAATTATCGGGTGCCCGTGGCACTTTGTAAGGCGCCTGAGATGGGGGGGGGGGGAGGTGAGGGCGTGCTGGAGGCGTGTCGCACTACAACTGTATGATTCTACACATTTATGACTTTTGAATAGCAAATCCAGGCGCATTACTGCTGGAACAAGTAGAGCAATTTACAAGTGGTTTACCTGAGCCAGAAGTGTCGCTTAGTAGTGTAGGGTGGGGGTCAGCTCCGCCACAGGGACCACAGACAAAGATAAATTTCAACTTAAATGGGTTTTATTAAATAAGTTCAAACAAAACAGAAATAGCTTGTCTTCAGCAGGGTGCAAACAAACATAAAAGTAACCTTGCTTCAGGTGGTAAAAGAGTTCACATAAACAGGTTCAGCTCACCATGACGGTCTCTCAAAGTACATAAGAGGGTTTTATCCAGCTCCTCTGATAGCTCTCCACACAGCAGAACCTCCCTTCTCAACTCCAGGCTTGGAGTCACACCCCCCACACTAGCACACCTGACCTCCTGGCTGTATAGGCCAAGGAAAACCCGGGATGGATATGTGGGAGCAGTCATCCCACCCAACTCTAAGACTGCTCCCGTAAAAGACGGCCCGGACTACCACTGCTCTAAGCAGTGATGCTGCAATAAATAACATGTCTACAACCTAAGGTTGAAGACCTATATACCTGGCATACTTCACCGCAGCCCTGAACCACGGTGACACAAATCAGCCCCCGATGACGAGGCCTTGTGCCGTGTCACATAATCCCCCCCTTTGCCCAAAGCCGAGGGGCTAGGCACTTTTGCCCATCAGACAACGCATCTGCATTACCATGCAGCTTACCTGGCCTATGTTCTACCTGGAACAAGCAGTCTTGCAATGCCAGAAACCAATGTGTTATTCTGCCATTTTTTTCCCTTTTTTAACCTCATCCACTTTAATGGGGCATGGTCAGAAACCAGCAAGAAACTTTTACCCAACAGATAATACCTGAGTGTGTCTAAAGCCCACTTGATGGCTAGGCACTCTTTCTCCACAATGGAGTAATTTTTCTCTGCCGGGGAAAGATTGCAGCTGGGATACATCACTGGGTACTCTATGACATTACTGCACCAAGGTCTACATCTGATGCATCAGTCTGGACTATGAATTCCTTAGCGAAGTCAGGAGCTACCAGCACTGGCTGTTTACATAAGGCCAGTTTTAGATCATAAAAGGGCTTTTTCGGAGACCACTTAACCATCACAAACTGGGACCCTTTTGTGAGCTCGTTTAGAGGGGCGGCTATCGTGGCGAAGTCAGAAACAAACCGTCGATAGTAGCCGACAATACCCAAAATGCCCTCACTTGTTTTCTTGTTAGTGGGCGTGGCCAACCTTGTATGGCTTCAACCTTGTTGACTTGAGGTTTGATCAAGCCACGATATACCCAAAATATTTGGCCTCTTCCATCTCAACCGCATATTTTTTTGGGTTGATGGTAAACCACGCTCTCCTTAGGGCATCTATAATGGCCTGCAGTTTCCCTAGATGACTTTCCCAGTCATGACTGACAATATGACAATATCATCTAGGTACGCAGCAGCATATTTTCTATGTGGGGTCAGTATGCAATCCATTGCTCTTTGGAACGTGGCAGGGGCTCCCTGCAGGCCAAAGGGCATCCTGGTATATTGGTAGCACCCCTCAGAGGTGGAGAAGGCAGTCTTCTCCTTAGTCTCCTTTGACAGGGGAATTTGCCAGTACCCTTGTGTGAGGTCCAATAGAGTAATATAACGGACCGGCCCTAGCCTCTCAATGAGTTTGCCTACTCTTGGCATCGGGTAGGCGTCCACCTTAGAGACCTTGTTAAGCTTTCTGTAGTCATTACAGAAGCGCCATTCCCCACTTGGTTTTGGCACTAGGACTATTGGGCTTGACTACCCACTCTTAGACTCCTCAATGACCCACAGTTTTAGCATCCGTTCCACCTCTTGGGAAACCACTTGTCTACAGGCCTCAGGGATCCTATATGGTTTTACGTTTAACATGAGGTTCCGTGACAATCTCGTGCTCAATCACGGATGTGAGACCAGGTAGTTCAGAGAACATATCCTTGTTCTGTTTTAACAGCTCCCTGCATTGCTGTTTCTGAGAGGGTGAGAGGGTATCTGGTATCTGGTGACATCTTGGAAACCCACCGCTGACTGGGTGAGCAGACACGGGCTAACCGTCGAGTCCCTATCTCTCCAAGGCTTTATGAGGTTCACATAGTACACCTGGATAGACTTCCTTTTGCCTGGTTACTGTTTTTTGTAGTGGACAACATATTCCTTCTCAAGAACCTCAAACGGTCCCTGCCACTTCGCCAGGAATTTGCTTTCCACGGTGATGACTAGTACGAGTACCCGATCTCCGGGGCGGAACTGTCTAATCCTGGCTGTCCTGTTAAAAATACTACTTTGGGCTTCTTGAGCATGGAGAAGATGGGCCTTAACTCAGGGCATAACATTTGCTATCCTCTCCTGCGTTTGGGCAACATACTCAATTATACTTTTATATGGCGTTGCCTCGCTTTCCCAGGTCTCCTTAGCTACGTCAAGTAACCCGTGGGTTACTTCACCCCACAAGTTCCAAAACACCGGAAAGTCTCTTCTCAGGATTATAGGGGTCCATCAGGTTTTTCACGACCCCCACAGTATAGGACAGGGTAGCCTGCTCCGTAGACACAATCACCTTGGCCACCGGGTAGTTTTTAGTGTCCCCATGTATACACTGTGCCCCAACCCTTTTCCCGGGGACCAGCACATGTGGGAGTGTGGACCTTAACAGGGTCACCAAACTCCCGGAGTCCAAAAGTCCATACACTGCTACCCCATTGACCATTACCTGACAGACCTGGGGCCCTCGCCAGGGTGAGGTACGGCACCATAGGCAGGGTAGGCAAACCAGGAACAGCGGCGGCCTACGTTGCAGTCCATGGGCTCTGAGGACAGGGGGCAGTGTGCTGCTATATGCCCTGGGCCGTGACACCTCCAGCAAACATGGGGGGAGGATTCCTCACAGGAACATGTTGGGGATCAGTCAGGACTCTGACTCACCTCTCTTGAGATGGTTTGGGCCACTTCTTTGAGTGATTTGGTTCTCCTCTGTAGCGCCCAGAAGCTGACCTACCACCCCCTGGTCTGTCATAGGAGACTTCCACTGCTTGGTACCTCCCCATCAGGCTCACCAGGTCATCAGCACACTAGGGATCTCCTTGAGCGACCCAGCATTTTATGGCTCTTTGCAGGATTTGGATGAACCGGTTATCACGACTCTCTCCACCATCAGTGCTGGGGTACAGGATTCCGGTTGCAGCCACTTTTGCACAAGGTGGAACAAGTCGAACATTTGCGACCTGGGTGGCTTGTCTTTATTATACTCCCGGTGTTGCACTTGCTGGGCTCGGACGGCCAGATTCACCCCTAGGTGGGCGAGGATTTCAGTTTTCAATTTTCTGTAGATATTAGCCTCTTGCAGGGGTAGATCAAAATAGGCCTTTTGCAGCCCCCTGGTCAGGAAAGGCTCCAGGACTTCCACCTGTTGCTCTGTGTGAAGTTTTTCCCTCTCTGCCACTCTCTCGAAAATGGCCAGGAAGGCCTCCACATCATCTTCAGGGGTCATCTTTTGTAGCACCTCTCTCACCGACATTCGGGTTCTGGCATTGTCATCTCTCCCCAGAGGCACTGCTTCTCCTTCCTGGGGGTTGTCTTAGTCAGAGTGGCAAGCTGTCGGACCAGGCGTTGATTGGTCTCCCGTTGGGCCTGCATGGTCTTTCTGTGGGCTCCCTGCTGCTGGGCGCTGATTTGCTGCTGCTGGACATTAACTTGCACCAACTGCTTTATCAACTCGTCCATGTTGTGAGATCCTGTTTGCACCGCTGCCACGGCTTTAACCTAGGACATGCAGTCACCTGACTTCCTAGCTTTATAGGCCAAAGAAAACCTGGGATGGATATGTGGGAGCAGTCATCCCACCCAACTCTAAGACTGCTCCAGTAAAAGCCGCCCCGGAGTACCACTGCTCTAAGCTGTGATGCTGCAATAAACAACATGTCTGCAACCTAAGGTTGCAGACCTGTACACTTGGCTTACTTCACCGCAGCCCTGAACCACGGAGACGCATATCGGCCCTCGATGACCAGGCCTTGTGCCTTGTCACAGTAGTTAGAAAGTGCTAAATCTATGACCTGCAGTAGAACAGGTTCATAAATTCAAGTGCATTCTACGCTACTAATGCATTCAATAAAATTGGTGTCTGGGCACCAAAAAATGTTACATGTTGCCTTAAATGCCTTTCTGAGGAAGACTGATTAAAGACTCTTATGACAAATGGTTAACTCTAAACTTAGCTCCTCATTTGTTGTTTCCGCCTTTGAATAATTTTTAACCTGTATAAAACGCTCTGAATTTGACCTTTCGCAGATTGTTAGTTAAGACATTTGACAGGTGAATTCACAGAGTGTGCGCTGTGTAGGTGACCCTAAGGCATTACTGGAGGTTTTATAAGACAGATTCTTACCTGCGGGAAAAACGTGTATGGGTACAGACCATGCGGCTGCCAATAGTTGCACAAGGTTGCTGGTGACACCTGGCAAAGCTGTCCTCATTTGCACCGTAAGGGGACAAGTAACTGGCTCACTGATGAAAACAAAGAGAGGGTTGTTATTAACAGTATTTACTTAGATTAGGTCACCATTACCAAGACCACAAGGGCCAGTATTGGGCCCTATTCCCTTCAGTATGTTCATTAATGACCTTGTATAGGGATCAGATAGTAAAATATCAGCTATTCAGCATTTGTTTTTAAAGAGGTGGTAAAAACATTTTTTTTTTTAAACTTAGAGTGACAAGTATGAACGTTGGAGCTGACCGGTCAGTTCTAAATAGCTTTAATGCAGTGTAGAATGCGCCAGAATGTATGACCCTGTTCTTCTGCAGGATATACATACAGGGCAGTGTAGAGCCAATACCACAAGTCTGGCTCAGGCACCACCTTTACCCTGGTCTGGCTGTTCTTCTGCAGGTCTACATACAGGGCAGTGTAGAGCCAATACCACAAGTCTGGCTCAGGCACCACCTTTACCCTGGTCTGGCTGTTCTTCTGCAGGTCATACATACAGGGCAGTGTAGAGCCAATACCACAAGTCTGGCTCAGACTCCACCTTTACCCTGGTCTGGCTGTTCTCCTGCAAGTCATACATACCAGGCAGTGTAGAGCCAATACCACAAGTCTGGCTCAGGCACCACCTTTACCCTGGTCTGCTTTTCTGCAGGTCATACATACAGGGCAGTGTAGGCCAATACCACAAGTCTGGCTCAGGCACCACCTTTACCCTGGTCTGGCTGTTCTTCTGCTGGTCATACATACAGGGCAGTGTAGAGCAATACCACAAGTCTGGCTCAGGCACCACCTTTTCCCTGGTCTGGCTGTTCTTCTGCAGGTCCTAACTACAGGCCAGTGTAGCGCCAATACCCCAATTCTGGCTCAGGAACCACCCTAACACTGTTCTGGCTATTCTTCTGCAGGTCATACATACAGGGCAGTGTAGAGCCAATACCACAAGTCTGGCTCAGGCACCACCTTTACCCTGGTCTGGCTGTTCTTCTGCAGGTCATACATACAGGGCAGTGTAGAGCCAATACCACAAGTCTGGCTCAGGCACCACCTTTACCCTGGTCTGGCTGTTCTTCTGCAGGTCATACATACAGGGAAATGTAGAGCCAATACCACAAGTCTGGCTCAGGCACCACCTTTACCCTGGTCTGGCTGTTCTAACTGTTCTGCACCTAGATTTGGCGTCACAGAATCATAAAAATTTCTCATTCTAAGAATGTGGTGCGATGCCCCCAGAACGCCCCTAAACTTTGGTGCATTAAAAAGTGTCTTTGGCGCATTACAAAGGCATTTATCGCGCCAAAGTTTGGAGTGCGCCTGTACATAAATTTTTTTGGCTCAAATTACACCAGAAACTGGCACAGCCCCGTTCATACATGTCGCCCTTAGTACTTACCTCCCCAAACCCATGCCAACAGTTACTGGATCCTGCATATGGACACTTTCTGGTACATTTTGACACAGAAAAAATGCCCACTCAGCCATTCACTGGGAGAAGCAGTGATTCACCTTACCCACTGATCGGCTGACAAGTCATTTCCTGTGTGTCAAGATGGAACCAGGATATGAAGGTCAGTGGGAACCCAGTTACCATCAGAACTGGGAATCATGGAGGTGATGCTAGTTTTTTTTTTGTTTGTTTTTTTAAACCTGGAAACCTCTTAAGCACTTATAAATGTAAGGTTATGGGTGTGGGGAGGATAAATCCATGCCCAAATTACCCACTAAATGGGAAAACTTTGGGTAAAACTGGCATGGGAACGGACCTTAAAATTTTAGTTGACAGTAAAGTTAACTGTAGCAGCCAGTGTCAGGCAGCTGCTGCCAAAGTAAATAAGAGAATAGGGTATATTAAAAGGGGCATAGATGCACACAATGAGAACATACTGTAGTTCTAGCACTATAGAAAACACTAGACAGACCAAACATGGGATATTGTAAGTGAGTGGAGCATGAGTCTCACCTGTGTGTCAAAACGAGAACCCAATTATGAGGAGGAGTGGGTATCTCTGGAGCTGTAGCAGTGTTGCTCAGGTTGGAAAGTAAAACCGCTTTAAGGTAAAAAAAAAAAATATATTGAGTTCTGTTTCATCTGTTTTTTGCGTTCCTCTGGATCAACAGTGCAGGATAATAGACTGGATGGACCTGTTACTATACATGTACATTTTCTGTTAACCTCACAACTGTTAAGAACAAAGTCAGGTTCTAGATAATTAAAGAGATATTGCCATCTCAGACACTGATGGCATATAGCTAAGATGAGCCATAAATATCTGGCAGGTCTGGGTCCCATCTCTTGGACCCACCATTATCTTGAGGATGGGTCTCCAATAGTGTCCGTGCAGAACGAAAAGGAAGTCAAGCTGTCACGGTACTCTCCAATCTATTCTTTTGGAGTTCTGAGTACAGCCAAGCGGTGTCCTCGGTTGTACTCGGAACTCCCATGACAATGAATGGAGAGTACCACACCAGCGCGACCACCTCTCACTTCTGCATAGAGATTTCAGGGGCCCATTCCGAAGTTAGGTGCAGGTCCCTGAGGTGGGACCTGCACCTACCAAACAGTTATGGCATATCTCATCTGTATACCTTAAGTGTTTCACATGGGAACACCCCTTTAAAATTCACAAATGATATAAGGGGCTGATGTGCACAAATCTGCATGAGAATCACACTCAAATGGTCTTTGTAACGAAATTAAGAAAGTTTTTCGTGATTATCACAGGGTCATTTGTAACTTTTATTACCACCGGCAACTGAAGTCCTGACCATGATTACACAGCGATTCTGGTACAATTCCTGTGACTGTGTGCAGTAGCTCTAGTGAAAAGTTAAGCAACTCTCTAGTTTACTCTGTGGCATAGGTTGTGTGATAATGGAGTACTGCCAAGTGGTATATTGGTAATTGGAAAGTAGCATGTGCCATGTTCACCTGTTTTCTTTATAAGTTGCATACAGTTGGGGTGGGACATGTATGAAAACTGTCTGGGTCTAAGACTTTCTTTGTTGACAATAGCAACCAATCAGAGCCTATGGAAACCAATTAGAGCTCCCCTTTCATTTTTTCAGAGCACTATATGAAATTTAAGAGGAGCTTGGATTGGTTGCTATGGACTCTGATTGGTCGCTATGAGCTCTGATTGGTTTCTATGGGCTTTAATTGGTTGCTATGGGTTCTGATTGGTTGCTATGGGCTTTGATTGGTTGCTATGAGCTCTGGTTGGTTGCTATGGGCAACAAAGACAGTCTTAGTCCTAGACAGTTTTCATACATGAGACCCCTGGTGTCCACTTGATGGATATGCCAAAAGTACTTGAAAGATTAAAAAAAAAAAAGGTGTAGAGTGGAATATAAGGTCCCACTCCCACTTTACAGGCCACACCTCGTTTATACAGCATTCAACACACTATTTATTAAAGTCGATGAGTCGATCCTTACATGTACAAATTCTGACGTGTTTTTGGCCACAAGATTTTGTCCCTTACTAATAATTATGCTCCCGGTGGTTACATTTTCCAATGAATATGTGCAGTAAAAGTGACAAGCACTAATGTTTTGTTATGTAACTTGAAACCTTGCATTGACGAAAATACAAGTTGCCGCGTATCTTCCTATTGAAAACTTGAAAAGGGTTGTTTATGATACGTATTTAGGTGAGTAAAACATCCAAATATGTGTAAAAAAACACCATGTGAACCTTACTTAAGTGATATTAATAGGTCTTATAAATGGCCACTTCCGTCTGAGAGCATCCTGCTTGAAACCACGCAATGACCAGGTACTGTTGATCAATTGTAAGGTGTTGTCTTGGTCTCATGATGTCACAATGTGAACTGCAGGATGAGGAGGACTGGTTAATCCCAATTCAAACTGATCCCCTAAATTTATTGGGCGATTCAGGAATCAAACACCTGTTGTGAATTTTGCAATTAAGCTCCTTGTCAGAGATCAGCAAGTTGTGCAAAAAGTACTGAAACATCTAAAGGGAAGAGATGGCCTCATTTAGAGCAGTATTCCCCAACTCCAGTCCTCTAGACCCATCAACAGGTCATGTTTTCAGGATCTCCCACAGAATGCACTGACAATAATTATATCACAATGCTAAGAAAAGCCGGAGAACATGACCTGTAGGTGGGCCCTGAGGACTGGAGTTGGTGACCTCTGATTCAGTGCATGAAAAAAAAAATGATGTTCATCCTGAAATTTCAGCCAAAATCCAAATATCCCTAACTTTTAGTAGTGTATTAGCCTCCTTGGTTCTGGATTGGATATCCAGGAGGCTACGAGAAAGTCTGCCCAGACACTTTGGGCCATACAGTGTAATTATTCTTTTATTATTATATTAAACTCAGCACCAGGAAGGTAAGTAAAAAAATATATAAAAATTCAAGACAAATTTTTGTTGAGGCTTTACAGAGAAGTTGTAAGTTGCTGAGGTCTTCACATAGTCACCAGCCGCTCCCTTAGATGCTATTTCCTTTATCTTATGTTGACATCAGACAGACAAATATTGCGAAACCATTTGATTTGTAGCAAGATGCATTTATTAGTCGCACAGGAAAACATTTTGTGAGAAAGCAGCAATAAAATTAAAATAAAACCTGCAGCCAAGATTTTAGTCTTCTTACCTTGAATTCTCAAGAAGTCTACAGCAATTTCACACCACTGACAAATCTGCTAAAAAATCCACATCTAAGGCCTCATTCACTTCCTATAAGGGCTACGCTTTTTTTTTTTGGTCTTTGTGCCAAAAATCCTCTGGATGCCATATTCTCGATATAAATGAACTGTAATATACCAAAACTAGGCGCATGATACACCAGGCACGACACATTGTAATGAGCATAAAAAGTCACATTAAATATAGCTACAATGATACGCTGTGCGCCTCCATAATGCAATGCGCCTATTGAGGCACATTACATACGCTGGTAATGATACGTTATGTGCCTCCGTTATGCAATGCGCCTCGATAGGTGCATTACATACACTAGCAATGATACACTATGCGCCGCGATTGCACAATGCGCCTTTTAGGTGCATTAAGTTTACTATGTAAGGTATATCAGACGCCAGATTTTTGAAAGAATCGTACTTTCAGGAACACTTTACGCTGATTAAATGCGCCTGAAAACTGCCACGGAGACGCCAGTTTTCGGACATGTCAGCCATAGTGTTTTCAGCCCCATTCATGGTATTCATTGGGATACCATATAAATGTATCCTGACGGATACCTCGACAGGACCGAAGACTTCTGTAGGGCAAATATAGGCCTTATTGGACAATATTTGCGCTAATTAGCGAATGTATGGATTCTGCATATGACACAAAAGCATGTTTGACCACACCTTTGTGTCCGGTGCAGAAACTGCAAATACAACAATGTATCAGCAGCAATCTGCAAATGCTAAGAGGCAGTTAAAGTAAATACAGGCTGTTCCTGACTTACACCATTCTGACTTACATCTGTCTCCTAGTTACAAATGGAGACTTATGGGGCATGCTGGCACTTGTAGTTCCATGTTCCACAGCAGATAGAGGCTGTGGAGTGACAAGTTCCAGCATGCCACAGCAGCACATGAGGTGAAAATTAGGTGAAATATTCTTAACAGGGGCACAGACAGCAAAACAAATGTAAAACCCCTTCCCTGCACTATCCAAAATTAAGGAAAACCCTTTTTTGCTGGAGTTACATTTAATAAATATACCTGTTCCGACCTACATACAAATCCAACTTAAAACAAATCTTTGGTTCCTATCCCGTTCATAACCCGGGGACTGCATGTATATGAATTATTTTCAAATACATTTCTGCTACATTTTGGTTACATGAAAATTTGAGGTTCTTAGTGCTCATTTTTTATCAAATCTGTGAGGGCCCATCCACCAATGACAAGGTGGCCTCAGTTCAGATGGGGACCTGTACTATAACATTCTCAGTTCGCCTGGTGCCTTCGCAGGCCTCCACAGTGTCAGGGACTGAGGGTCCCAGCTACACTCTGTTTTGATTAAAAACAGTCTATGTGGATGAGGGGAGTGCATGACCTAAATCAGGGGTGTCAAACTGCCGGCCCTCCAGCTGTTGGGAAACTACAACTTCCATCATGCCCACTGTTATAGATTATATAAATGCATGATGGGAGTTGTAGTTTCCCAACAGTTGGAGGGTCGGCAGTTTGACACCTGTGACCTACATAGAGGCTGCTGCTCCTCCATGTAAACAATCAAAAAGCTGTACACGTTCGCTAAATAGAGCAAATGTAGTACAATTAGGATTACATTTGCCCTATCAAAGTCAATTGCCCTGTTGTAGCCCCTCCTTGTTGTCCATCGGAATACATCTTCCCTGTATCCCAACGGATACCACAAACGGGCCAAGAATGTCATGTGAATGGGCCTTAACTGGGCATTTCCAGTACATGCATGAATGCACCTGAATTTATGAACCTGTTCTACTGCGGGTCATAGACTTAGTACTTTCTAGCTCCAAGACATCAACTCAGGCTCAGGTAAACACTTATAACTTGTTCCAGCAGTAATGTGCCTAGTTTTGCCGTCCTCTGGTCATAAATGTGGTGCGACGCCCCCAAGCAACCCTATCATACCGCCCCCAGCAACCCTATCATACCGCCCCCAGCAACCCTATCAGACCGCCCCCAGCAAAAAAAAACAGCCTCTCGGACATAAATGCGCCCATTTTACCACATAATACAGTATGCAAAAAAGAACTGTATTGTGTAGTACAATAGCAAGTGAGTCACATATCTATCACACACGTCTGTCTGTCTCACACATCTGTCAGTCTAACATATCATAGACAATTGCCTAAGTCGCTCTATCATTATCCCCACAGGCTCACATACATTATCCCCCTCCATGTTTCCCTTGGTCACACACTTCACCACCTTCTAAAATAAACACCAGCAAGAAAGTAAAAGTGTAACTCCTATCACAGGGTCAGGTGTTCCCTCACTCTTACAATCAGGGACAGGTGTTCACTGCCACTATACTAACGCCGATATAACCTACAACACTGCCATATGGAGACCACATAGTGGTTCAACATCAACTCGGGTCACATCACATTACAGTGAATACAGCATTGATCCAGTATAGAAGTAAAATAACCCCTGAAATCAGGGACTCACCGGAGACATCTTATCTGATGAGTCGTTCTCTTCTCTTATGAGTCGTTCTTATTCCCTTTTCTTCTGCATCCATTCCACACCACCATGATGACTTGTCCCGGACAGCACTCATCCCTGCAGAATTTACACACAAATATCTTCGAATCCTCACTTTTCCAGCATCTTTTTACCTATTCCCACCTCTGTACAAACTTCCTAGGGGTGGGAGAGCAGGTACAAGCCATAACTTAGAGGCCTAGTATCCTAAGGGGTTGGAGGACGGGGAGAGGACTAACCTCCTGGAGATAATGCTACAACTATATGCTGCCCTCTCAATTATATTACAAGGTAGGTAGACAAGACCCTAGGTAGGCACATGTGCAAGGCCCCAGGTAACTAAATAGGATGCGGCGGCAAGGCCCCGGGGAGCGGCGGCACTGCCTCCGGGGCCCACCCGTTGGGCCAGTCCGAGCCTGTTTCAGCGGCTGCGGCACCAGGAGCCACTCTGTCATAAGAAATAAGGGGGCCTGGTTGCAGTGGGCCCCGTTATTTACCGGGCCCCGTAGAGTAGTACCCCCTGTACCCCTGTATGGCGGCCCTGGCTGTGGGCACCTCATAATGAACCAAACTTTGGAGTGCGCCTGCTCATACATCTAGAGAACAGGGCTGCACCAGTTTTTGGGATGAAAGGACACCAGAATACTGGTGCAGCTCCATACATACATGTCGCCCTATAAGTTTAAAGGTGTATTACTTCGGCCACCTAGTACACAGCTTTTTCTAAATGTTTGTACAGCCAACAGAGGAAATGAGAAAATAGCTGGACTAAGGCCAAGCAGACATCAGGGTCAGCAGTCCTGGTCAAGACCGGCAGGCACCATGCAATTTACAATCACTAGACAAGGTACACGTCAAGGGGTGGAGAAGAGAAAACTTGGCGATCTGGGTCTAAAAACTGAATCTACAGAACACCAAAAAGACCATCTGGTTTGTTTCCGTTCTCTTCATTTCTTCCCAGTGAACGTCACTTGCCTTGACTTGTTGGAGAGCCATCATTTTTTCAAGTTATTGCTTGATGCGCAGGTAGAGTTATAGTTAAGGATTTAAAGCAAGTCATGTAGAGACTTATTTTATGAGCATTTGTGTTCTCCTTTTCTGTATGGAAATCTTATAAGACTGGAAATAAGCTTCTTACTTAGAGAACTGATTAAGTCTGTCTACATCAAGTTTGTGCCGTACTTATATGACTGTATGTAGCAGCCTCCACATTTCAGTAACAAAACATAAATGTAACCAGATGTAAAAATGTACAAATGCACAGAGGGCTGTCTATTTGCATTTATCTGCATAACAGAAGCCTATGGAGATCATACAATATGTGTCTGGATAAGTCTAAAGCCTGGTTCACATTTGTTTCAGATGTTCTGCTTGGAGCTTGCATTGCAGAGGTGGAACTAGATATGTTTTATGATGGACACTAAAGGTACATTCCCACGGCAATGACAAAATACCGGTCAGATTCTCCAACCAGTATTTTGTCTTTTTTGGCACTTGGAGGGCGTCTTTTGTCTGCAGTTTGCAGATTCAAGTCCTCCCCCTCCACATGCACATGTTCATGTTCTGCCCAAAAACTGGGCAGAAGAATGAACATGTTCTAAATTTTTAGGAACGATGGCGGTGTGAAAAACCATCCGGCGGAAAATCCATTCAGTGAGGACTACTGCACGGATTTTCTATTAAAGTCTATTGGGAGCGTTGCTTGTCGGCTTTCAGATAGTTTTGAAAACCGCAAAGTGTCTCAAAAACCGACCAATAACCCTTACCATGGGGACAAGCCCTAATGTGGCCCGACAGATCTCATTGAATACAATGGGATCTATCAGGTTTCCTTCATAATGTCTGTTGTTTTAATGGAAAAAAAAAAACAGCTCAGCACACTGCAATATTCATCATTTCTACCAGAAGCGGTGAACCACGCCAAATATACAATACAAACATGATATAAATAGTATATTATCATTAAAGGGGTTGTCTCACTACAAAATATTAGCTTTTAACATGTAGGGGACACTAAATGAAGACGTTTTCCAGATATATTGCTTTGTTTTGTTTCTTTGTTTGTGGAGAATCACCTCTCAGGGCTTTCAGGTTTCTCTAGTTACTGACCTGCTCTGCCTTCTCTTCCCTGCCGTTTATCTTATCTGTTAGTAGGGAATGATGTCATCACACAGGTCTCGGCACAGAACTGCCAGCAGCCTGATAGCTTGTGTGTTATCTGACCTTTCAGACAAAATATACTAGTTACTACTGTTTACTTTAGCTCTCAAGATTCTCTGGACCTCACAGCAGGAAATTGCTTATCTATTTAGCAGAAGTCTGAATACACAGAGCTCATATGCTAATTACAGACAGCTTGACCAGGAAGTGACAGGATGCATGAATGAAAGAATGCTGCTGGCTCTATGAAACAGTGAGATGAGACAACCCCTTTAAATGTAATTAAGCTCAGCTCCAGCCTAAAAATATTTCTATGTAGAAAAAAAATGGATACTTTACAAAACAACAGGAGATCATCAATGATGTGTACATAGAGTAAAGGACTTGTCAGGCCAATTAAAACCTTTTAAGAATTGCTTGTATCGGTGTAAGATACCAAAAGATGATAAACTTCTAGTCCCTCTTGACACACACATATGACTGCAGCAGACTGTGACTGGCTACAATGGCCACATGTCCATGTTAAAAGCAAAGTACAGAGAGCGACCGGGACCTAGGAAGGGTCAGACCGGAAATAGTGTGGGATCAATTGGAAATTAGTTCTTTTTTTATTTCATACCATTCTGAGCAAATTTTAAAAACTTTAAAATATTTGTTTTTAATGTTTAAATGAAGAAATCTGCATACTTCCATTTCGAAAGATAAAAATTAGATCATAACATACATGCTAATTATATAACAGTGCACCAACCTTCAACTTCAACCTTCAACTTTTTGGATCTGTCAAAAAAAGAACACAGTTGCATCCATCGATTTTTGTAGCATACTTTTCTCATGAACCGGTTATCCAGCTGTACTTTAACTCTCCACTCGCCGTTGGTCCCCTGCCAGGGTCCCCGCTGATCTCTACTTCCTGGTACTTGGTGTCCACACACAGGAAATACCTGCTCATTCAATCAGTGGCCACAGCAGTGACCGGCCTCGACTAGTGATTGGTTCAGTGAACATTCCCAACTATGGACGACACGTATGATTTTTGGCGCACAGGCACCATTTTTTTGTGCGCATTTGTAGCATAGAACGTGCCTGAATCTATGAACATGTCCTACTCCGGGTCATAGATTTAGCGCTTTCTAGCTATAAAATGACACTTCTGGCTCAGGTAAACCACTTTTAAAGTGCTCTACCTGTTCCAGCAGTAATGAGCCTGGATTTGCCGCACTGAAGCTATAAATGTGTAGCTTTGTACGGTTGTAGTGTGACACGTCTCCCGCACGCACCCCGATCTCAGGCACATTACAAAGTGCCACAAGTGCTCTGTAATGTGTCTGATATTGGAGTGCACCTGATTAAAAATCTAGTGGACGGGTCTAGTTTTTTGGCTAAAAAGATGCCAGATTTCAGGTGCAGCCCCGTTCATACATGTTGCTGTATGTGTTGGGACCAGGATCCGGGAAGCGGAGATCAGGTAGTGTTGGACTGATGACGGGGGGAGTGTAAGGTAATGTATTTACATACAATGCCAAACAAAACTACATTTACCCAATTAAATAAATATTTCTTTATTGAAAGTAAAGTAACACAAATACAAAAATAAACAATAGCAGTGCAAAAAAGTGCCGAAAGTGCTGCAGGTAAGTATATCCCAAATCAAAATAACTCAATTACAAAAAAATAATGAAAATAGTACACATGATTTAGAGCAATATATTCAAAAAATAAAAATGCCCCAACAAGGTAACATAAATAACACATATATAATCAAACCAATGTGTATAAATAACCAATTCAAAATAAAGCCATAATAATGGGATAATACAGACCAAATAGCACGCTGAAAAGACCCAACGTACGTTTCGCAGGAATGCTTCGTCAGGGGTGTATTTACATGCAGCAGATTTGTTCCCGAAATTTCAGGAGGCATTTATCTAAATGGGGCTTGCAGAAATCCACATCCTTGTTACCAACACCACCTGGTTCAGATTAACTAAACTGATTTTCAGTTGTAAAAATGTCTGCAATTAATCTATTGTTTGTGACTATAACCTAAGAGGAAACAAGAGTATCTAGGGAAACCCACATAAACAAGGGAAGAACATACAAACCTTCTAGATATTGGCGATTCATGCTATATTCAAATAGTGCAGTCAATTTGTGTTTTTTACAGTTCTGACCACACTATGTGAATACAGCCGGAAACTCAATCCTGCAACACACAGAACCTAACCACTGAGCAATATACTCCATTATACCATTGTAACAATTTGGACAATTCATATATATATATAGATGTGTTTCGCTCATCCCGTGTAGATCTTGGCTTGTAGGGAGCATAGTCTGGAAGAAGGAGCCATATTCCTCGCAATACACAGAGGTCTCAAATGAAGGAAAAAGCTGGCTTCGTCTCTGCAGAAAAAACATTGTTATGTCGCAGTTTGGGGATGGTAATTCCTTTTCTTCCTAAATTGGGTGGTGTGGTCGTTATATGGATGACCTGCTCCTGGTGTGGGAGGGGGGTCAGGCTTTGGCTGAAGTTTTGTTGATTATATTGATAATAACCATGTGAACTTAAAATGTACCCACTGTTACGAAACAGAATCTATCAACTACCTAGATGTCACCTTGAGGGTAGTAATGGGTAGAAGGGTGGAAGTAAAACCGTACAGAAAACAGACAGCACGGAATTCAATACTTCTAGCAAATTCATGCCATCCATAATATCCCCCGGATTCTGTACTGATTCTAAAAAATTTGAGATGAAGAGGAAATCTGTGAGAGACTCAAAGCCCATAAATACCCTAAAAAAACACTAGAGGATGCGATATCTAAAGTGGCCGAGTTAGATAAATCAGAGCTACTTTGTAACAGTGAAAGCAAGAATGTTAGGAAAACTAAATGCAGAATCACTTACTCTGCCCCTTAGGGTATGTTCACACGATGTACTGCGGCACGTACAGTATGCGCCGCAGTACATCGTGTGGTTCGGGGGCTCACGCCAATACGCGCATGCTCCTGCGGCTTGGGGGAGCCGGCAGCCCGGCATTGACATTCGTTACTCGAGGCGCGTATTCGCCACGAAAAATTGACATGTCACTTATCTCCCCACACGTACAATACGATCGTATTGTACGAGCAGGGAGAGGATGCGTAATCCATAGATCTCTATGACAACTAAGGATTACTGTAATTGCGGTGCGCATCTCGCCTGTATTAGAGCGCAAATACGCTGTGAAATGCGCGCCGAAATTACCCTGTGTGAACATGCCCTTATAGTCCTCAGTTTGGTCACATAGAGGGCATAGTCAAGAAACAGCTACCTTTATTGTATTTAGATGGGAATCTCAAGTGAGATATGTTCCCTGTAGGGCACCCACAATGGGGTCTATTTTGTCACCCAGTTTGTTCACCATTTCCTTCAAGCCTTTGATGTAGCTCTCAGATATTGGATCAAACAAATGCGGCCACCATGTTTGCAAAGTCTGCAGGTATATGCAAAAATCTTATGCTTTAAACTCATACAATAATAATAAATAATTTAGAATGAGATCTTATATGAATTGTAATTCAAAACATGTGGTATACTTGACAAGTTGCAACATCTGCAATACATTGGCTGCAGAAGATCAGAAGATCTTTGGCCAGAGATTTTCGGAGCATTAGCCGTGTTGCAACATTTTGACCAGGGTCTTGGAGGGGATCTTTCTGCATTTATGTTTATGGGGATTGAAAGGATTTTTCTCCCCATCAGATGAGGAGATATGCACAATAAACTCTTAACTGTAAAGCATGGTGGATATACCACCTTGAAACGAGAATGCCAAAAGGTCTAAATATTAGACAGGACATTATGTACCAGTACAGGTAGTCCTCGACTTACACCATTCCGACTTACATCTGTCCCCTAGTTACAAACGGAGACTTATGGGGCATGCTGGCACTTGTAGTTCCATGTTCTACAGCAGATAGTAGCTGTGGAACGACAAGTTCCAGCATGCCATAGTAGCACATGAGGTGAGATTTTCTTAACAGGGGCTAAGACAGCAAAATAAATATAAAAACCCTTTCCTGCACCATACAAAACTAAAAAAAAAAAAAAACACCTTTATTGCTGGAGTTGCATTTAATAAATATACCTGTTCTGACTTACATACAGATTCAACTTAAGAGCAAACCTACAGTCTTTATCCCGCTCATAGCCCGGGGACTGCCTGTATTAGGATTTTTATAATAAGTACTTACTAAGTATTTTTTGTATTTGTAATATAAAACAATAAACAGGGATTTGGTGTCATTTTGATACTTCCACTGACGCACCTGTTGAGCCATTCCTGCTGGTCTTTGAACCAGGAAGCAGTTTAAAAGGAGGTTCCTGTGAGCAGAATTGTTATTCTATGACTAAGGAGACCAGTTCTCTGAAATGCGTTAGCAAATTATTATTCATTTAACCTCCTTTTTTTTCTTGGGATGTAGTTGTCTTCATAATTGTTATTTTTAGTGTGATGTTGTGTTGTTTGATTGAGATTTTTCTGCGGAGGTGAAGTCGGCTTTTTCCTTCATTTGAGACATGGTAACCATTTGGGTTGTAGTGAAGCTCGGTGCCATGCCATAATAGGACAACAGAAAAAAGGTGACACCAAGGGCCACATGTATGAAAACTGTCTAGGTCACTTTGTTGCCCATAGCAACCAATCAGAGCGCCTCTTTTATTTTTTCAGAGCACTATGTGAAATGAAAGGAACGCTCTGATTGGTTGCTATGGAATCTGATTGGTTGCTATAGGCAACAAAGTGAGTTTTAGACCTAGACAGTTTTCATACATGTGTCCCCAAATTTTAGCGAACAGCAACTATAATTAGGACCATGTAACACATGATAACTTTGTAAGCAAAAACTCTGGATTAAATGGGTTTTCTCACCACGCAGTTTCAGAGAGCCACAACCAGCTTTAGAATTACACAAGAGGTTCAGACTGTGAGGGGGCCTATAGCTGTGATTGGCACATCAGCTCTGCTGTTCCTAGCTATTCTTGTTGCACGGACATAAGTGCAAGAGATTTATAAAGTGTAGTACTCGGGTTAAAGAGCGTTAAAGAATGTTTACTTAGCTAAATGAGAAGCTTTCAAATAATATAAGACTCTGCAGGAGGTGTCTCAACATGGACGGTCTAAGTGACTGACGGCAGCTAAGAGCAATGAGAGATAAGACAGAGCAGGGAGAGGTGAGGGAGAGAGGGGGTCAATAACCAGAGAAACTTGTGCACTCTAAGAGTGTTAAGGACCCCAGTTCCACAGGGACAGACAGACAGTGTGCCTTAGCGCTAAGTCCCACAAAGCTGTCCCTGCCTGTTTGCCGACCTGACCCTAAGTGATCAGCAACAACTGAGTAAGTGCAAACATCAAACAGACAAGACAGGAATAACACAATAACAGAATAGTCAGCGGAAAAGGGTCAGAACCAGGAAGAGCCACACAGTACCGAATATCAGGAAGAAAACCTAGGTCAAGAGGCAGACAAAGGTCAGAAATCCAAGAAACCAAAAAGGAAACACCATGCACCAGCTCAAACAAAGACTATCACCAGCAAAGAACTCAAGGCAGGAGGAATCTTAAACAGGAAGTCAGAGTCCCAGTCCAGAGTGGGAATGGACCGGCTCCCTGACATCTAGAACACAGCCTGAGAGGTGAAAACGACTGTCAATCACACCTCGTCCAAATTACCTGCTGCTCAGCACAAGGCCAGCAGCAGACGGGTGTGGCAGGAAACCTCTCAACCATAGTTAGCAGAGCTGACAAAGCAGTGTTCAGACTGGAAACACAGAAAACAGTAGACAATCTCAAAATCATGACCAAAAGTGCATCCAACGTCATACCTTCCGGACAGAAGACTGTGCAGAGGCCCAAGCATGCACGGTCATCAAGATAAAATTTTCTTTGTCTCCTAACCAAAGAAAAATCAACAAATCAAAGTATTCAGAAAAAGTCTTCATTTTCCTGCCCCTGCATGCTAAAAGCTAACCATTGTAGTGAAGTATTTTGTGATATCGTCTATATTTCTGTAGGAAGAAGTTTGATATTCAAGAACTAAATTCCTTACAGCTTTATAATGTTTATAATGACCACATTTTAGTGAATCAGTCACAGTAAATGTAAGCCTTTTTTTAAAATTAACTATAGAAATGTACAGGAAAACATCACTTACTACTCACACACATTCAATACACAGCACATTTAGGCCTCGTTCACACGGCTTATTTTGCCGCTGATTAGCGCCGTACTGTGCGCCGGATTTGCGTTGCAGTACGGCGCCAATCCGTCCCTGTCATTACGGTAACCCCTGTTTTAAGAAACAGTGGTTCCGTCGCTCCTCCCCGCTCGGCGATATCCCCCGCGGGGGGAAAAGTGACATGCACATTATTTACGGCGCGGACGCGCCGTAAACAATGCATTGTCTATGGGGTCGGGGAGCGGCGCCCCCGCCGCGCTCCGGCGCCCCCCCCGCCCCTTATTCACGGCGGATTTGTGAGCCGGATTGCGCTCATAAATCCGTCGGGAATAAGCCGTGTGAACACGGCCTTATGGTACCTCCATATGCAAATGTCAAAATACTCGGCGGATTCTGAATCTTAAAACTGCATTGTCCACCGAGTATTTTGACTCGTTTTTCAAAGTGGATTTATAGTATGAAAATGAGTCCCATTGATGTCTATGGCGTTTTGGATGCGGATCCAACATTGAAATTAGTGGGACACTTTTTTTGACCTTCGGGGGGACATGATTAATTTATATAAATATATAAATGGTCCCTACAAAAAGTATTGGGAAAATTATTTCAAGTGAAGCCCCCTCAAAAGACACGGGGACATTCCCTTCGACTAGAGAAACAAGGATTCAATCTCAGAAGAAGAAGAGCTTTTTTTATTGTAAGAACTGTGAATCTGTGGAATAGCGCCCCGATGAGCTGGGCACAGCAGGAACTGTAGAGAGTTTCAAGAAAGGCTTAGATACCCACCTGGAACTAAAAAATAATAATGCGTATGTAGCCATGGGAAAATTCTGGATCCTGGCTGGTGGAGGCTCTGGGGTCAGAGATGGGGTCTCTCCTGGACCAGATTGGTTCTTACCTTGTGGGTTTCAGGGCATTAACCAGTGGTGAGGATGGGCTTAAGATCCTTGTCTCTCTCCATTCACCCACATTTTCCCCACCCTTGGTTGAACTTGATGGACACGTGTCTTTTTTCAACCGTACTAGCTATGTAACTGTAACGATTCTGGAGGTGGATCCACTGGACCACCGCAGGCGATGGCGTAAGCCCCTACCAGGGAGTGGAATCTAAGTGGGACCCGGTTTTCACCAGAGCCCGCCGCAAAGCGGGATGGTCTTGCTGCGGCGGGTGTCCACCAGGTCACTACCACTGGCGGGGCTTGCCTGCGGTGGCGGCCAAGGGTGCGAGGTACAGGAACGGCAGGCAGGCTCGTAGTCGAGGACAGACAGAAGGTCAGGACAGGCAGCTCTGGTTCGTGGACGGTAGACAAGCAGGTGGTCGGGGCAGGTGGCAAGGTTCGTAGACGGTAGACGTAGCAGAGGGTCGGTACACAGGAAGGCAATACTGGAACGCTCAGGAACACTTTCACCATGGGTAAGAACACCAAGGATCCGGCGAGGGCCGGCAGGAAGTGACCGGACTAAATAGGAGCAGTGCCTGGCAATGAACCAATTACCGGCGCACTGCCCCTTTAAATTCAAATTGCCGGCGCGCGCGCACCCCTAGGGGCGGAGCTACGCGCCGGGACACGGAAGCAGCCTGAGCAGTAGCGTGGCCGGGTAAGTGCATGCCGGCGGGGACGGGGAGGCGAGCGGACCCTGAACCCGACGTGCGGGACGGGGCTCCGCTCGGTGCAGGAGCATGGGCGCGCCTGCGACCCGGGACAGTGGTTGCAGGGGCGTCCGTGACAGTAACTATGAATATGGTGGAAGACTGAACATGAACATGTGGTCGAATAATACTCACATTTTAAATTGAGGTCTGTGGGGATGGTTTACAGGCGGATTTTGCTGGTTTTTAAAACCAGAATCGACGGGAGATGCTTGTGTTATGGACAGGCCCGTATACACTGTACAGGTATATATACAGAAAACTACATGAAAAGTGACACCGTACATTGTATCCACACCTCATGCAAATACAAATACAGCTGCATACACATACGTATATGAGAAACAGGATCCATCATCAGGCCATCAGTCACAAGGTGGAGATCAGGGCACCTGTGGCTGCCACTGCTTATGGCAGCACTATTACAGCAGCAATGTGACTTCTCCATGGCGTCACACCTGTAGTGACTTATTTCGCCACTCCCTTTGTGGACTTATAGGCCATCTCCCAGGCGAGAGTCTCACCCCACCTCGTGATAGGTGCAGCCCTTGGCTGCACAGGAAAGATTTTTGTGATAAAAGCAACGTTTTTAACTATTTTTTTCTCAAGCAACACAGATCCTGTAGCCGGTTTTGATTATATTTTTTTTACTTCGACAACATTAAAGAAATATATTCATCGAAATTTCAAACATTTCTAACCTTTTGAGCAGCACAGAAAAAAATGCTGATAATGTAATTTCTTTTTCTTTTTGATAGAATAGCTAATCTGGTTTTAAACCCAAGCATCACTTCACATTTTTCTCTATATACAATTTGCTTAGGAACAGACTGAAAATCTGTCCTACAGGCCCCTTTAAACACAACAATTTTTAAAGCAATTGAATGATTGAGTTCTTGTTGGATCACGTCTATCAGGACAATGAGGACCAGCATGCACCAGAACGCGTTGGTTTTCTGTCTATGTAGTAAATGTTATTTATCTCTTATTATTTGTTTAGCATTTATCCATTGTCTGTATCGCTGTCATTCTTTTTGTGTATAGGGATTTGTGGTGTTTTGTATTTTTCATTAAGGTATTTGTGTAGGCATTACGCGTAGGGTATTCTTAGGATCTTATAGTTAGGTTCCTGGTAGGGGCGCTCTTATAAGGGCGGCTTTCCCCATGTTTTGTAGGTAGTGTTTAATATTATAGGGAATAGTTTAGGGTCTTTCTAGGTTAGTCAATTATTGTTATTTTTTATTGATGTACTATTAAAATTTATTTTTTATTCAGTCCTAGGATTTGTACTATTGTTGTAGTTTTGGTGTCTTAGCTCCTGTACAACCAGGCATAGTGTTACCATATGGGGTGGCCCTTACTCATATATATATCTCTTTGGGCATATGTGGTTTAAACCAGCATGCACTAGACAGCAACGTCTATTATTATTATTATTAGTTTTGGGACCACCTCTGGGACCCACAACTATCTTGGGAACGGGCCTCAGAAAGTTTCAGCTCAGATTGGAGAGCTGGATGGGCTTGCGCACAACTCTCCATTCTGTACTATGGGAGTTTCAAGTACAGGTGAGCGGTGTGTTTAGTTGTCCTTCTCTTATAGAACAAAATGGAAAATCATGTGCAGTAATTTCCAATCTTAGCCGATACTTTCAGGGCATGTTCCTGAGAAAGGTGAAAATCCTAGCAATTTTCCATCAAAGCCTATAGTGGGAAAACCCTATTATGTGTATAACTATCTAAAAGATATTATGGCTGTCTACACACACAGATATTTTGTTAGGTTAGAATCAGTTCTTATCTCCCTCATCTTTTGATGGATCGTCCTATTCCCTGTAATGGATTTGTCTTAAGGATCTTTCAGATGTTGTTTACATGCTTCAATCATAAAAGCTGGCAGACAGATTCTTAAGCACGCTAGACGGTTTTCTGATAGATGTGACAGATTTCAAACTGATCAATTGGCCATTTATACACATTAATTTAGATTGATTCCAGTCTGTTTGGATAGAAATCTGTGTGTGTAAAGGAACATTAAAGAGGACCTGGGACATCTCCTGACATGTTTTCTTCTGTAAAGGAACTGGTGTTCCTTATAAACTAACAAGTTCAGAGCATCTTTCCTTAGATCTCTGTGTTGTTTTATTCCTCTGTTATTCCTCAAAGAAATTTACCAAATCACAGTAGAGCCAAAATAACACATTTAACCCTTATTTAAATGTAGCTTTTAATAAATAATCACTATAAAAAACGTGTAGGTACTTTATAGACATCAAACACTCATATATACCACCACAACAAAAAGCAACACTTTCTTAGTTACTCGGCCAATGCATCATATCTCCAGGTGTCAGTCCAGATCACTACATTTCATTTCAAACAAAAAAGTCATAGATAATATACAAGTGAGGTCCATAAATATTTGGACAGAGACAATATTTTTAGAATTTTGGTACTGTACATTAAATTTTGCAGAAAGCAATTCAGAGGCAGTTGAAGTTCAGAATTTCAACATTAATTCAATGGGTTGAACAAAATAGTTGCATAAAAATATGAGGAGCTAAAGCATTTTTAAACACAATCCCTTCATTTCAGGGGCTCAAAAATAATCGGACAAATTAAATAATTGTAAATAAAATGTTAATTTCTAATACTTGGTTGAAAACCCTATGTTGGCAATGCTGGCCTGAAGTCTTGAACTCATGGACATCACCAGACGTTGTGTTTCCTCCTTTTTAATGCTCTGCCGTTACTGCAGCAGTTTTCAGTTGCTGTTTGTTTGTGGCCTTACTGTCTGAAGTTTAGTCTTTAACAAGTGAAATGCTGCTGAATTGGGTTGAGATCCGGTGACTGACCTGGCCATCAATAATTTTCCACTTTTTGCTTTAATAAACTCCTGGGTTGCTTCGGCTTTATGTTTTGGGTCCATCTGTATTATGAAACACTGACCAATCAGTTTGGCTGCATTTGGCTGGATTTGAGCACACAGTATATCTCTGAATACCTCAGAATTCATCCGGCTGCTTCTGTCCTTTGTCACATCATCAGTAAACACTAGTGACCCAGTGCCACTGGCAGCTATGCATGCCCAAGCCATCACACTGCCTCCACCATGTTTTACAGATGACGTGATATGCTTTTGATCATGAGCTGCACCTTGCCTTTGCCATATGTTTTTTCTTTCCATCATTCTTTTAGAGGTTGATCTTGGTTTCATCAAGATCCAAAGAATGTTCTTCCAGAACTGTGCTGGCTTTTTTAGTAAAGTCCAATCTAGTCTTTTTACTCTTGAGGTTTATAAGTGGCTTGCACTGTGGAGTGAAAACTGTATTTACTTTCATACAGTCTTCTCTTTATGGTAGATTTGGATATTGATATCCTGGAGAGTGTTGTTTACTTGGTTGGCTGTTGTGAAGGGATTTCTCTTCATGATGGAAATTATTTTATGATCATCCACCGCTGTTTTCTTCCGTGGGCATCCTGGTCTTTTTGCATTGATGAGTTCACTAGAGCTTTCTTTCTTTCTTTCTCAGGATGTACCAAACTGTAGATTTTGCCACTTCTAATATTGTAGCAATTTCTTGGATGGTTTTTTTTTCTGTTTTGAGCTTAAGGTGGGTTGTTT
>JAODAL010046233.1:0-31135 GCA_025379985.1 Phyllomedusa bahiana | reverse complement strand
ACATATTGCAAAGTGATTTTTTTGTGCAAGATCTTTAACATAAAAAGCAGCAATCCCTGTAGTGAGACAACCCCTTTAAATGATCAGAAACTGCTGCATCTTACAGAATAAGGGACACAGCGCTGGAAACAGCACGTCTGACACTGGCTTGTGCTGCCCTGAGCAAGGGGGGCATAACCTATGTGA
Source organism: Phyllomedusa bahiana (assembly GCA_025379985.1). NCBI lineage: Eukaryota > Metazoa > Chordata > Amphibia > Anura > Hylidae > Phyllomedusa > Phyllomedusa bahiana. The sequence goes on along the minus strand of JAODAL010046233.1, from coordinate 30,949 downwards.
CAGGTTCCCTTAAAGCTCCAGGGCCCTAATGCAAAATCTACGACAGCGCCTTCACCTGCTATGTACCATTTATCATACTGACGTCTTCTAATATGGAAGAGGGGACTATGGGATCCCTTAGGCCCCAGGGCCTTGTAGCAACTTCTACTTCTGCACCCCTCATACCTATGCTCCTGATGGAAATCATGACACAAGTGTGAACAGAGCATTAAAACCCCAGCACTAGGATAAGACATTTTGGTGCAAATAGGGCAAGTACCATGACTGCCAGCATCTAAGTAGCTATCACTGGTCTCGGCTGCTAAACGCATGTGCCCGCTGTATCTAACAGCCAGTATTAGCCGTGTATGGAGCTCCATACTTTCACCCCCTAAGTGACAGGCAGATGTAGGCATACTAGGCAGTCACCGATCCAACGTCCCAATCATGCTCAGAACAGAGATGTAGACATAAGCTTAGCCCTTAAAGGGGTTTTTCAGTGTAAAAAAATTATATTGTAAATAAGGACTTTCTGAAGTTCGTGGCTTTTGTAATATAGTTTCATTACAGTTTGATGACGAGAAGCTCAGTAGTCTCAACACGCATGGAAAATCTGTGTCCAGCCCTAGAGATCATGTGACCAACGAGGTGTGTTTTTTCAGGGCAGCTTTTGTAGCCACACCACTTTGGCCCTGCCTCCTAAGGCCATGTTCACACGGCTTATTTGACCACGGATTGGAGCCGTACTGCGCGCCGGATTTGCGCTGCAGTTCGGCTCCAATCCGTCCCAGTAACTACGGTAATCCACAGTTCTCATAGAGATCTATGGATTCCGTCGCTCCTCCCCGCTCGGCGTACGTGCCGTAAATAATGCATTATCTATGGGGCCGGCGAGCAGCTCCCCCACCGCGCCGCCGCCCTGCCCCCGGCCCCGCCCCTTATTCAAGCCGTACTGCGGGCGGGATCCGGCCCGCAATTACGGCTTGAATAAGCCGTGTGAACACGGCCTAAGGCTTTCACCATGAGGGAGGAAATGGGGGTGCACTGAGACTAGGTTCTGGAGGGAGGACAACTGACATAGCACAAAATAAGATCCTTGGGAGAAGGGAAACAGCTTACAAAATGAAGTTATGCTGCTAGACTACTGAGAAAGTATGCTACATACGACAAAGAGAAAATACACATTAGCATTGAAAACATCACATGAAGATGAAAGAAGACTCAGGCTAGTCATATGAGACTTTCCCTTTTTTTTGGGGGGGGGGTCTTTCTGGACACTGGATAATCAATGCAGCATCCAGAAAGATTGGGTAATCTTCCATTTCCTACATGATGCACAGTTTTTCCATCTTCGAAAAGCTGAGTGTCACCTGTTGCGTTTAGGAAAGCTTGGTGACATCTCGTCCCCACAAGTAGCACACAGCTTTTCTAAGATAACAAAACTGTGTGTCCATCCTCCAACCCTCTCCGCCAACCACACTTAACTCCCCAACCTAAAGATCCTGAGGTGAAGGGAACCACCATTCAACAGGAAATGCTGCTGCTTGACTGCAGAGAAGGTAGGCTACATACAACACAGGAAAAGCACAGATTGGCACAGAAAACATCACAGACTCAGACCAGTTATATTTTTCTGTTTTCATTGGGATTTGTTTGACAATTTTTTTAATGTGTTACTTAATGGAGCTAGACAAGAAGATATATAGGGCAACATGTATTAATGGGGCTGCGCTAGTTTTCTGCTGTACTTTGAGCCAAAAAGAATGTATGAACAGGCGCACTCCAAACTTTGATAAGTGCATTTGTAATGCACCAAATAAACTTTTTAATGTGCCAAAGATTTGGGGTGTTCTGGGGACGTCGCATCACATTCATAGAAATAGACACATTTATGATTGTTTGACGCCAAATCTAGGTACAGAACAGTTAGAACAGCCAGACCAGGGTAAAGGTGGTGGGCCCGAGCCGATTGTTGGTATTGGCTCTACAACTGCCCTGTATGTATGACCCGCAGAAGAAGACCAGGGGAAAGGTGGTGCCTGAGACAGACTTGTGGTATTTACTCTGCACTGCCCCGTATGTATGACCTGCAGAAGAAGAGCCGACCAGGGTAAAGGTGGTGCCGAGCCAGACTTGTGGTATTGGCTCTACACTGCCCTGTATGTATGACCTGCAGAAGAACAGACCAGGGTAAAAGGGGGTGCCTGAGCCAGACTTGTGGTATTGGCTCTACACTGGCCCCGTATGTATGACCTGCAGAAGAACAGACCAGGGTAAAGGTGGTGCCTGGGCCAGACTTGTGGTTTTGGCTCTACACTGCGCCTGTATGTATGACATGCATAATAACAGCCAGACCAGGGTAAAGGTGGTGCCTGAGCCAGACTGTGGTATTGTCTCTACACTGCCCTGTATGTATGACCTGCAGAAGAACAGCCAGACCAGGGTAAAGGTGGTGCCTAAGTCGACTTGTGGTATTGGCTCTACACTGCCCTGTATGTATGAGCTGCAAAAGAACAGACCAGGGTAAAGGTGGTGCCTGCGCCAGACTTGTGGTAATGGCTCTACACTGCCCTGTATGTATGACCTGCAGAAGAACAGCCAGACCAGGGTAAGGTGGTGCCTGAGCCAGACTTGTGGTATTGGCTCTACACTGCCCTGTATGATGACCTGCAGAAGAACAGACCGGGGTTTAAAGGTGGTCCCTGAGCCAAAGACTTGTGGTTTTGGGCTCTACACCGCCCTGTATGTATGACCTGCAGTAGAGCAGGTTCATACATTCTGGTGCATTCTACACTGCCTTAAAGTGATTTAGAACTGGCCTGTCAGCGCAAACGTTCATACATGTCTCCCATAATGTTCTGTCCAGGGCAGGTCGGGAGGGATAGGGCATAACAAAGAGATCCTCCAAATATAACTGACCCCTTCAGAGTTTACATTGCGGGTTTCAGTTTTGCATGTTGTGTTTTGCTTGTATCTTGGAGAGGACACAATCAACATGTACAATACTAATAGGAACTAAAACAATTCTGTCCAAACCATCTACTTGATATTCTGCTCATGTATTTCCCTCCATAAACAATTAATGCAAAATCTCAACGATGGGGAAAAGTCCATTTTAAGAAGTACCATGCAATTATCGTAATTTCTCAAGCAGATAATATTTCGCCAGTCGGACAATGAGAAGGAAATAAAACATTTTAATTTAAATAATGAAAACGCTGGACGAGCAGCAGCAGCACGCGGCCGCTAACACAGACGTATGACGCCGACGCCGCAGCCCTGTGCACGGGTCAGCCTTGTACAGGGCATGAAATATGTATTGGAGGAATAAAATATTAAAAAGAGCGCAATAAGGATTTTAATTAAAGATTTCTTCTCATTATTATCTGTAATTACCATAATTTGTAGGGGATGGATTCTCAGAACAAGACATGGACTTGTCACGCATCTCTACAGGTATGCACTAAAGGTGAGCATGCCCGAGAAGTGGCCCGAGAGGACCTCAGCCTTTTACCCATTGTCGGAGGAAACCCTGGACCACCATCATGGCAGTACTGCTGATACCTCTGTAAGGGGCCAATACTCTCTACTAGTAGTTATTTTACCTGATCTCTACTAATCCCCTCTTATTCAAGGGGCCCAATGGAGTATTATTCATTTGTCTCTATGGAGGCCAAGATAGTATTACTGGAACTTCTCAAATGCCAATAAGGAGAAGGAAGAACTGGCCCAGAGATCCCAATGCTGTTTGCAAGAGGGACCAATTGGGATGGAATGGCCACATCTTTCCCCACTCTTGGTTGAACTTGATGGGCATAGGTCTTTTTTCAACCATACTATGTAACCTCCTATGGGCTAATGTAGCAGTTGTGAGGGACCTAGTGGTGACCGCAGCACCAAGGAGCTGGCCCTGCAGTAGCCTGACAGACATGTTGGGTGGGCCCCAAGAATCAACTCCCCTGAAGGGCCCCAATAATCACATCTACTGTTAATCGCCAAGAATTAACTCCCCTGGTGGGCCCCCAGAACCAACTCCCCTGGTGGGCCCCAAGAATCAACTCCACTGGTGGGCCCCAAGAATCAACTCCCCTGGTGGGCCCCAAGAATCAACTCCCCTGGTGGGCCCCAAGAATCAACTCCCCTGGTGGGCCCCAAGAATCAACTCCACTGGTGGGCCCCAAGAATCAACTCCACTGGTATGCCCCAAGAATCAACTCCACTGGTATGCCCCAAGAATAAACTTCACTGGGGGGCCCCAAAAATCAACTCCACTGGAGGGCCCCAAAAATCAACTCCACTGGAGGGCCCTAGGCACCCCAATCCAACACTGATGAGAACCAACCCATGTGGTCTCACGTACGACAATATCTGTCCAGCACCTTACTACACCCTGTTTCTTACCTAATAGCTTCATGGAGCCAAGGGCAAGCTTCCCACTGCCATGTTGCCAGAACCAGGGCAAAATAAAGTCTTCTGCAGGAAATATATAACGTAATCATTGTCAGTGTGCCATAGTAACGGATGAGCGGGGAAAGCGGGTAGTGGACCCACTGGACCACTGCCGGGCTTGCTCTGAGGGGGCGTAACTAAGTGGCCATCGGGCATGTGCATCTTCACTAGGCCTTTGGTGGTGGGGTTGGCTGACCCCAACACCCACCAGGTGCTACCTAGACCCAAGTCCCCAGCAGTGGCAGCTGCCCGCCCAGGCCAAAAGGGCCCTTTTTGTAGGCAAAACAGGAATAAGGGACAGAGAAAAAGGCCTAGAAGTAAATATGGGGCAGGTACAGAAAAAACAGAAAGCAGGACAAACCGGATGCCAAGAAAAAGGGGTTAAACAGGGGCCAAAGGTGCAAAAAAACCCAACACCGAAAAAGGGATCAGAGATTTAAGGCTAGGACTAGGCGGGGAAAAAGGGGATGACCCAGGGCACAAACACGGGCCCGGGGAACAAGGAAAGGAAAAACCCCCCAAAAACAGGGAAAAACAGGGGACAAAAGAAACAACCCTAGGAACTAAGACTTTAAAAGGGCCCCAAAGAAGCTCACGCAACGGGGGCCCAGACAGCAGCCCACATGGAAAGAAAATGGGGGGACAAACCAAACACATAGAGAATACCACAAGGACCCCAAAAAGGGGGCAGCCCCTAAGGGAAAACAACGGGACTACCCCCCAAGAAAAAACAGGGAAAACAACCCCCAAGGATCAGGGGGAGTGTGAGGAAGAGGGTTTTTAAAAAACCCACGGGGGGTTGGGGTTTGGGCCCGGGGAACCCCAAAACCCCCCTTTTCCCCCCTTGGGGAAACCCTGGAAAGGGGAAAGTTGGGGCCCCCCCCCGCCCTCTTTTGACCCAAAAGGAAATTGGGCAGCAGCCAAGAGGGAGGGGGCGCATGGCCAGAAAAGAGAAAAGCCGGCCAGAAAATAACAGGTGATTTAAGCAGGGCTACGGGGAAGCATTTCCAGCGACACTGCAATGGGAAAAAAAGATCTGGGGATGGGAAAACATGGGTTTCGCCCTGCGGTTGCAGCAGGGGCCCGCAGCTTTTGGGACGGGAAAACGTGGCAGGGAAACCGTGACAATACCCCCCCCTTAACCCCCCTCCCCCTCCTCCAATTTCCACAAAAGGGAAAATTTTTCCCCTAGGTCGGGGGGGACCAAAACCCAACCCGGGGGAAACCCCCAAAACCCAAACTACAGGTTTGCAAGCCAGTACAGGGAAAACCTAGGAAATGGAGGTGCACGGGAGGAACAAACAGGGCATAGGGAAAAATGGGAGGGGAATCCAGGGCGTGAAAAACGTAAGCCGCGGGGACTCGAAGGCTCAGGGCGGACCCGAAGAACCCGGGGGGACCGAAGGTCAGGGCGGACGTAAGGCGGGGACTCAGAAGGTTTTCGGGGCGAGACCGAAACCCGCGGGGGACTCGAAGGTCGGGCGGGAGCCCTTAAGCCGGGGGGACTCAGAAGGCCCCGGGGAGGGCGAAAGGGCCGCGGGGGATTTAAGAAGGTTTAGGGCGGAAAAACCGGGGTAAGCCGGGGGGGACTCAAAAGGGTTTAAGGGCGAGACCGTAAGCCGCGGGGGACTCGGGAGGCTCGGGGCCCCGAGCCGTAACCCGGGGGGACTCGAAGGCCCCGGGCGGGAAAACCGTAAGGGGGGGACTCAAAAGGCTCAGGGCGAGGACCGTAACCCGCGGGGACCCCAAAAGGCTAAAGGGCGGGGACCAAACCCCGCGGGGATCAGAAGGCTCGGGGCCCGAGACCGTAAGCCCGGGGGGGGGGGGGACTCAAAAAGGGCTCAGGGCAAAGACCGTAACCCGGGGGGATTTTCCGAAGGGGTCGGGGCCCGGGGACCTTTAAGCCCCCGGGGATTTCAGAAGGCTCAGGGCGAGACCTTTAACCCGCGGGGGTCAAAAGGGGCGGGGGTAGTGGCAAGCAGTCCCAAACCCCAAAAAGACCTCCCAAAAAAAAAAAAAAAATCCCACACACATAAAAAAAGCCCGCCAAAAAACAAGCCTGCACTGGACAAAAACAGAGGGCAAAAAATGTCAGCGGGAGCCCCTGGCCTGATCCTACTTTTTTAACGGGATGAGGGGGGGGGAAAGGGGGTAGGGGAAACCCAAGGACCACTCCCGGGCTTGCTCTGAGGGGGCTTTAAACTAAGGGCCCTTTCGGGAAATGTGCTTTCTTCACAGACCCTTTTGGGTTTGGTAAGGTTGGCGGGACCCAACAGCACCAGGTGTTTACCTCAGGGGTGCCCAGAGTGGCGGGCTGACCAAAACCAGGGGGGGGAAGGGGCCAATGCTGGGCCACAACAGGAAAGGGACAGAGACAAAGCAGACTAAAAGTAATTTTGCAGGTACAAAAACCCAAAACGAAGAAAAAGGATTAAAGGATGCCAAGAAAGAAGGTTTAAACAGAAGCCAAGGGGGAAAAACAACAAACAGAACAAGATGGGAAAACTAAGGTCAGGACTCAGGGCCCAGGGAAAAAGGCATGAGGGGGCCCCAAAACAGGCAGAGAACAAGGAAAGGAAACTCACAGACAGGGGAAACGGGGACAGAAAGAAAAAAAAAGTTTGGGAAAACTAAGACTTTAACATGGCTAGAAGCTCACAGAAAAAGGTGCAGACAGCCACAGGGAAAAGCAACAGGGAGGACAAAACCAAAAACAGAAAATCCCCACAAGGACACAAAAAAGGAAGACAATACACAGGAAAAAAAAGACTACCCCCAAAAGGGGGGAACAACTGGAAAACCCACAAGGATCAGGGGGGGGAGTGTGAAGAGAAGCAGGTTATAACCCACGGGTGGAAGGGGGTTTGGCCCAGGGGGAAGCTAACCCCGCTGCCCCACTGGGGGAGAAAAGGAAGGGAAGAGGGGGGCCGCCACCCCTTAAAATAAAAAGGGAATTTAGGGCGCACCCAAGGGATGGGGGAGCAGCAATCACAGGTAAATTTTAACCCGGGGCCCTAAAAAGGAAATGCCCCTCACGGGCCCACTGCAACAGGAAAAAAGATCTGCGAAAAGGAACAAAGGGAAACGATTTCCGGTTCGGCGAGGCCGCGGTGGGAAAGGACGGGAAATTTGGCACGGACCGTGACAGCCATATTCTCCATTCCTTAAAAAAGAGATTGTAAGATGCCGCAGACTGGGACTTTCAGTGCAGATGCGGAATTTGGTAGTTTTTGAGTGGGGGTTTCCCCCTTATTTTAAAGGGAAAATGAGGGGAAACTGTTGTGCATCTCGTAAATGAAGGGCCACAGAGATTGCAGAGGTTGTAACTTTCAGGATTAACTTACAGTATATGTTATTCATATATAACACGGGGGAAACCTTCAAAAATATAGGGTAAGAAAAAAAAAATTCATTCCCGTTTTTTAAATTAATTTCCCTTATTTTTTTTCCCGGGAAAACAGTCTTTTTTTGTTTCCCCCGAGGGAAAAGGCTCAAATAAAACACCTAGGCCTAACTGGCTGCTCCTACGTCAACCCCATTATAGCAGTTGGGAAACTTTCCCTTTAATTCAGCCATCCCGGAGGGCCCTTTGAAAAAAACCCTTTCCCTCAAGCTCTCTTTGCCCTTTTGTTTTTGGGACTGGGCACTTTTATTCTCTCTCTCTATCTTTATCCCACTCTCTTTTCAGATGTCAACTGGAAAAAAGGCCTTTCTTAGCTTAGTGGTTCTGGATTTTTCCCTTGGGGCCCGGCGGGGGGGGCCCTACCTGCCCGGGTTTCCTCAGCCGGCTTTTTGTACAGGTTTGGCCTTTCTTAATGTGCCCCATGTGCACCTACCCCACTAACCGAAACCCTTTAAAAAAGCTAGCTGAATTTACTAATGGCTGGTTTTTATAAACTCTGTCTCCTCACACTTTAAAAGGTGTTTGGTGAAATCACCCCCGGGGGCATCTGTGTGTAACCTTTTCAGTCCCAGAAACTACCAGTGACTGAGCTGAATTCCTTTTAAAAAAGCCTTTCTTTCTAGAAATCACTGTTCTACCTAAACATATGGTATACTGTGCACCCTCTACGGGTTTTCCCCTTGCTTTGTTCACGGGGAAACCCTTATCTTTTATTTTTTTAAACCTTAAGAGATGGATATTGGTAGATGTCGGCTCCTCTTCCAGGATGTAAAAGTTTGGTGGTGAATGGTATAAAAAGTATGTAAAACCCCCAAAGAAATTGGTTCGAAAAAAAAATTTTTCAAATGTTTAGGTACCCCATCTGCTTGAAAAGTTTTTATAAATTGAAAAAAATTCTAGTGGCTAAGGCATGGTCAATAAAAAGTTTATAAACCCAACCCCACAAAAATGAAATTAAAGCCTGAGACTACTAAAATTTTAAAACTTTTATTTAAAAACAATAAAAAAGAAAAAAAATTGAAAAATAAAAGTATCCTAAAAACCTTAAACTCTACAAAACCCCTAAACCAACTACAGCTGCCTAACTAAAAATTTGGAATGATCGCCCCAATAAGGGCACCCTCAAACAGAAACAATGATACCCAATGCTTTTTATTCCTTGATGTATTATTGTTAACTTATTTTTTTGTCATTGTTAGTTTGTTAGGATATAATAGGGTCTCTCAGTTTGGTTCCTTTTTTTGGGGGGTGCCCTTTTGGGGCGATTCCCCAAATTTTTGGTTTAGGCATTTAGTTGGGTTTGGGGGTTTTGTAGAGTTTAAGGTTAGGATACTTACTTATCAATTTTTTTAAATTTTTTTTGGGTCTTATAAAAAAAAGTTTATTTTATGTAGTCTAAGGGTTTTTCATTTTAGTGGGTTTTCTTTTTTTATTTTTAGTCATTTTTTCCACATTATATTATTCTTCATAGGGGGGTTCCCCTCCCCTTCTTGTATTTTGACTTATGTGGGTTTTTTATAATAAAAAGCAAAAATTTTTAGCGGGGTTTGGGGGTTACAAAGATAAAACCCAAAAAGTTTTGAAATAGGGGAATGAAGGGCCCGGAGACCATGATGGGGAAATTTTCAAACTATACTAAGATAGGACTAGGGTTTGTAACGTCTCAAAAGGGTGTCCAGGGCGTATGGGGGATTAAGCCCCAAACTGCCGCAATCTATAAATAAACACTAAGGAAAAACAAAAGGGGGAGCTCCCCTTAGCACCACGGTTGAGGTGGTGCTTATGCTCACCACAGCCGGGTTTAAAAAAGTTCCGAATTTGTCTTTACTATGTAGGCCAGCCCCCATGGGGCCCTTTCTGGGGATGATGATTGACAGTTACCCTTTGAGACCATACATAAAACATTTTGCTATGTACTGATCTTATTTTCATGATTAAAGGGCTTGATAAATCCCCCTTTGGGGAAAGTAAAAAAAAATGAAAAAGTTCAAAAAAAGTAAAAAACAAAGTAAAACACAAAACATGAAAAATAAAATAAAAACACATACACGGCCCTTTTCCCCTTTTATAAACAGCAATCGCCCAAAAAATAAATAAAGTACACATATTTGGTATGATCTCGTGTGTAACGACCTATCCTATAAATCCGCATGGTGAACGACAAAAAAGAAAACAGTCATAGAAGTGCGATTTTTGTTCATCCCACAACACATAAAATGGAATAAAAAGTGATCAAATCTCATGTAAATGCAAAAGTGGTACCAATAAAAACATCAATTCACCTGCAAAAAAAAGCCCTTACACAACTCTGTATACAGAAAAATAAAAAAGTTATAGCGATTAGAAGATAGTGATGCAGAAATATTGTTTTATATAATAAAAAACTTTTTTAATGCATGGTCAATAAAAAGCTATGAACAAACCACTAAAATGTATAAAGCCTGAGACTACATAAAATATAACTTTTATTATAAGACCAATAAAAAAACGAAAAAAAATTGATAACTATAAGTATACTAACACCTAAAACCCTACAAAACCCCTAAACCAACTACAGCTGCCTAACTAAAAAATTGGGATAATCACCCCAATAATGGCGCCCCCAAACAGAAACAACTACTACAGCATAAAAAACTACTTAAATTGGGTATCGCCGTAATTGTATCGACCCACATAGTAAAATTAACTTGTCATGTATACTGCACAGTAGACGCTGTTAAAAATAATAAACATTAACCTATTTCCCCAAAAATAAGACCTCCCTCGAAAATAAGACCTTGTGCAATTTTTTTTAAAACTTAGAAATATAAGGCCTCCCTTTAAAATAAGACCTAGCGGTGGCCATTGCTCGGCGTCCCATGCCATACATTAGCGTTAGCAGATCGTTTACATAGGTGTTTCCTTGTGTGATAGGCTACCTGGACAAGGGGTGCTCATTTAAGGAAAGTGTTATTGATAGACATGAGAGATTGGGGCCAATGAGTCTAAAACAAATGGAGTCACAAGAAGTTCATCATGAAGTTCAGGGTTTGGAGAGTTGTGATGATGCTCCAGAAGATGAGGACATGACGGTCTTTGAATAAATGTTGATTTTTGCTCATAAATACCGGTATCGGTAAATGGAACAAAAGTTGTTGTACATGGAAACAGAGTCACAAGAAATTCTTGATGGCATTCAGAGTACTCCAAGCAATGCAAGTAGATATTGAACTTTGGAGAAGATCTACTCTACCATAATAACAGCCACCATAGTGGCCAAACTTAAAGGTATGCTGGGCAATCTGATAGAAATTGTCAGTCGCCACTAATGGCTGCCCCATTATGCTGATGTTTGTGATGACATGACTACAGCATGGAACAAATGTGGATTCTTGTCATGGAAAAATAAGACATCCCCTGAAAATAAGACCTAGCGCGTCTATAGGAGCAAAAATTAATATAAGACACTGTCTTATTTTTAGGAAGACAGGGTACTAGGATTGCAGTATTGTCTTTATCCTGCCTTCCAAAAAACAGATTTAAGACTGATAAAAAAACTTTGTACCCCCACAAATTATACCAATAAAAATGACAACTCATCCCACAAAAAACAAGCCCCTACACAGCTCCGTACACAGAAAAATAAGAAAAGTTCTCGTTCTATGGCCATGCAAAATGTTTTCTTTTTTTAATAAAAGTGTTTTTATTCTGTAAAAGCAGTAAAACATAAAAAAATCTACAAACTGGGTATCGCTGTAAGCGTATCGACCTGCTGAGTAAAGCTATCATGTAATTTATACCGCACAGTGACCACTGTAAAAAATAAAAATAAAAAAACACTACCAGGATTGATGTTTTGTTCAAAACGCCTCACAAAAACCTTAATAAAAAATCATGAAAGTGTCATATGAACCCTGTAAGAGTACCAATAAAAACTTTGACTCATCCCACAAAAACAAGCCCATATTCAGCTTCGTATACAGAAAAATAAAAAAGTTAGGCTGTCAGGACAGGACAATATAAGAGCGCATTTTTTATAAACGCATTTCTAGTGTGTAAAAGTAATAAAACATAAGAAACTGTATAAAATTTATATCATTGTAATTGTACCTATCACATAGTAAAGTTTTAATGTCATGTACACTGCACTGCGAATGCTGTAAAAATGAAGCCCAAAAAACGCTGGCCCAATGCTAAAAAAAAACTATGGAACACCTGTGCACCCAAAATGCACAATAAACCCCTAGATGAGATCCATGAGGGGAATTGAATCCACAATGAAAGGTTTCACTTGTTCTGGTATTTTGGGGCATTATCGTATATTGGGGCATATTATCGTTCCAAAAGCCAAATAGCGCTCCCTCCCTTGTACGTCCTGCCTTGTGCCCAAACAGCAACTTACACCCATATATAGAATATTGCCGAACTAGAGAGAAATTGCGTAAAAAAATTTGTGGTGCTTTTTTCTAGCTAAAATTGCAGATTGTTGGAAAAAAATAAGCAAAAAAATTGTGAAACACCTGTGGGGTTGATATACTCACTGCACCCCTGAATATATTCCATAAGGGATTTAGCTTCGAACATGAGATATTTTTAGGGGTTTATTAAGATTTAGCACTTATGGGTGTACGCAAACTTCGAATGGCGCTTTTAAGAAAATTGGATTGAACATGAGATGGTAAGTCGTTAGGTGCTCTCCTACCTGAGGCTTGTAGTTGAGTCAAATAGCACACTAGGCCACATTATTAGATATCTCTGAAAACTGAGAAAACGTGGAATAATTTTAAGTTGCATTTTCTGATCAAATCTACTGTGTTCTAGTGAATAATGGATAAAAATTGAAAATCTGCAACAAAAAGTGAAATTTCTCCACTTTGCTTTAATTTCTATGAAATACCTAATGGGTTAACAAACTTCCTAAATGCGATTTTGAATAATTTAAGGAGTTGTTTTTTTAAAGGGGGAGTCTTTTATGGGGTTTGTCAAACATCGGGCCCTAAAAGCCAGTCAAAACTGGACTAGCCCCCAAAAAAAAATCTATTTTTAAAATTTTTCTTGAAAAGGAAAAAAATTATTTACTTTTCAAACCCCCCTAATGTTGTAAAAGAATAAAAGACATTTAAAAAATGATGCCAACCTACAGTAGACATATGGAAGATGCAAGTTATAAACTATTTTGAGTGGAATAACTGTCTTTCACGCAGAAATTTTTTAAGTTTGAAAATGCCAAATTTTTTTAAATTTTCACAATATTTTGATTGGATTATATGGACCAAAATTTCTTATTAACTTAAAGCACAATGTGTCATAAGAAAACATTGTCTGAATTACATGGATAGATAAAAGTGTCAAAAAGTTATTCCCACGTAAAGTGACACATGTCAGATTTCAAAAAGGGAGGCCAAAACTGGCTGCAGCTGTAAGTGGTTAATACTTTTAATATTTTTTTTAACTTTTTAAAAAAGTTTTTGTACTAGTTATTTTAGTTCCCATAGGTTACTTCACCAATAAGGGGAGCAAGCACTTGTTCACTATTCTGCATTACTAATGTATAGCAGAATAGTGTGCAGTTACAGCTCTTCTATACAAGCCTCTGGCCTTTGGCTTTACAACAGGGGCAGTAATATGGCGGCCTGGGGAGCTTTCATTAGTCTTATGGCTGATGTGACTTCTGGTCAGCACTCCGCTATTGCCACGCAGGAGAGCTGATCAGGAGGTGGAAGGGGGCATCCCTTGTATAACAGCTAGGATACTGCGGTCGCGTTAAGCATGGCATCTAGGTAGTTAAATGGCCGGGGATAAGAGTTATCTCCGATGCCGGCTGCTGAAGTGTAGTGTCAGCTGTAATTAACAGCGAGGACCCACTGTGTATAGAGCAGGCTCAGCTCCTCAGCCCACTCCATGCTTGCATCCTCCTATTACCCCCTTAACAACCAGTCGCTGTCTTTTGGCGTCGGGCATGTGAGGTCGTTCGTTTGCAGAGAAATCTTTTGGCATCACTGCAGACATAGCGGTTTTTCGGCTCCCGGTGTTGCTGTACTTCACAGCCCTGTTCCCAGCGCAGCCTCTGCAAGCACCGGGGAATGGGGGAAACCTCCGCTCCCCGGCGCTTAACCCTTTGATTGCTGCAGTCAGTGACTGCAACGTAATCCAAGGGCATTCCCCTGTTCTGCCGGGTGATCGAGACTCTGGTGACCTGACAGAGCCCGGGGAAAGTCTGCACAGTCAGCCCTGGGGACCTAGAGTAGCCAGAGGGCTGTCTGTGTAAGAAGGCAGCGATCAGGGCAAACTGTGTGCTGCCCTGATCACTGTCTGTGTCAGACTGACACAGATTATAATGTATTAGAATGTATAAATATGCTAATACATTACTAAATGTACAAAAATATTTAAAACAGTTCTCCCTTCGTGGGATTTAATAAAATAAAGTTAAAACTAAAAAGGTGTAGAAAAAATAATAATAAAGTAAAAAGAAATATTTAATAAAAAATAATTGTGCATACGTTAAACACACAAAATAAACCTACACATATTAGGTATCCACACAACCATAATAACCTGTAGAATTAATCTAACAAGTTATTAAGTGTGAAATGTGAATGGTGAAAAAAAATGTAAGAATTTTTTTAAAAAAATCTGTAATAATTTGTAAGTGAGCTTAAAACTATTCCCCCCAAAAAGAACAACTCATCCTGAATATAACGAGGCCTCTCACAACTGCGTCATTGAAAAAATAGAAAAGATACAACTGTTGAAATACAAGGAGGCAAAAACTAAAAAAAAATGTGCTGGTCAGTAAGGCTTAAGGGGTTAATAGACAGAGCTAGGCACCCTAGGCGGTCACCTGCCTATTCATTGTCCTGGCCCTGTATCTCCGACCCTTGGCACTAGCAGTAATTGCCAGCTGGGACTATCAGCAAGCACTACGTATGGAGCAGGTTCAGCTCCTCAGCCCACTCCATGCTTGCACTCTCAGCGCTAGACGGTCACCTACCTCTGCCTATTCATTGTCCTGGCCCTGTATCTCCGACCCTGGGCACCAGCAGCAGTTACCAGCTGTGGCTATCTGCGGCCACTCACTGCGTATGGAGCAGGTTCAGCTCCTCAGCCCACTTCATGCTTGCACCCTCAGCCCTAGGCGGTCACCTACCTCTGCCTATTCATTGTCCCGGCCCTGTAGAAGCGAGCACTCACTGTGTATAGAGCAGGCTCAGCTCCTCAGCCCACTCCATGCTTGCACCCTCAGCCCTAGATGGGCACCTATCTCTGCCTACCCATTGTCCTGGCCCTGTATCTCCGACCCTGGGCATAGACAGCAGTTGCCAGCTCTGACTATCAGCGAGCACTCACTGCATATAGAGCAGGCTCAGCTTGCACTCCCAGCCCTAAGTGGTCACCTATCTCTGCCTATTCACTGTCCCGTCCCTGTAGAAGCGAGCACTCAGTGCACTTAGAGCAGGATTAGCATACGAGCCCGCTTCATACTGCCTTGGCACTGTAGGATGTACAGTTATGGCTAGATGCACTAAGGAGTTAATGCATATTTTTTTAAAAGGAGCCGTGTATGCAAAACGGTAGATTTTGAATCAAAACCGTATTGCTTTTTTTGATGCACTTGAAGAAAGCTGGTGGCAAACTTTTCTTTGGACCTTTACTAAATCATGAGCAAAAATTTACATTTATTTGGCATAATTAGCAGCGGGAGATGGACTGGAGCCCGGGGCGACAATCTGGCCCCATGTATTGAGAATTCCACAGCCAGGTTCCATGTGTAAATATTTATGACGTGACCCGATAACCTCCACATGAAACGTTCTCCTCTGCAGCGCCCTCCGCTACATTGTTACCGGCGAGGAGTGCGGCCTCTGAAGCCTGATGGAAGGAGACATTTAAATGTTGATTATTTTACATCCCGTTCATCTTGCTCGGTTTGTTTTGTCTGGAAGACTTTGGCAAATGTGGAATGGCAGTAATTGCTTTTAAAGTATAGCAGTTGCCAGGAGACCGGAGATTGAGCGAGGAATATGTGAGCGCATGAATGCTGTCAGTTCACAGAAGTATAGGTCACCGGGTGAAGCGAGGACCTTGGCTCTTTTGATGCTGCCGCTGACGGATGATATTTCCCTCTCGAAAATTTCAACCTAATGAGATATCAGATGCTTTTTAAAGGTGCAAAATATCAGACCTGACGCCTCTGATTGAATTTTCCTTCAAGTAATTTGAGATAAGGAAAACATGAGACGAACAGTGATAACATAATACGTCTGATGGCCCCGCTGATGGGCTTAAAAGGCACTTGCCCCGAAAATTGCCAATAAGAATACTGTAAGGTCTTGAGTGGTCTCGCTCCAGTAAGTCTGTTTAGTTCAATTGTACTTTGATAGAACTTGTCAAAAGATTTGGAAGGTCCTAATTCTTAACCCATTGGTTTAGGGTCAAGGTAAGGATTAGGGTTAGGAATGCGGCTAAGGCCTGGTTCACACGGCTTATTGCCCGCGTAATTGCGTGGACGGATTTCGCCCCGCAATTACGCCGGCAGCCGTGCAGCAGGGCGGGGGCGGGGGGCCGGCAGCTCGCCGGCCCCATAGTCTGTCATGATCTACGGCGTGTACGCGCCGTAAATAATTGCCATGTCACTTTTTCTCCCCCCCCGCGGCGGACTCGCCGAGCGGGGAGGAGCGACGGAATCCATAGTTCTCTATGAGAACTGTGGATTACCGTAGTTACTGGGACGGATTCCAGCCGTACTGCAGCGCAAATCCGGCGCGCAGTACGGCTCCAATCTGCGCCCAAATAAGCCGTGTGAACGAGGCCTAAGGATGATTTTTCTGAGAATTCCTCAGCAACCGCATGCCTTCAACAATAGCGGACTGGGGTGACTTTGAGCCCACCAGTGGAGTTGATACTTGGGTTCACTAGTGGAGTTGATTCTTGGGGCCCACCAATATATTTGATTTTTAGGGCCCACCAGTGGAGTTGATCCTTGGGGCCCAGCAGTGGAGTTGATTCTTGTTGCCCACCAGTGGAGATTATTCTTGGGGCCCACCAGTGGAGTTGATTCTTGTTGCCCACCAGTGGAGATTATTCTTGGGGCCCGCCAGTGGAGCTGATTCTTGGTTCCCACCAGTGGAGTTGATTCTTGTTGCCCACCAGTGGAGATTATTCTTGGGGCCCACCAGTGGAGTTGATTCTTGTTGCCCACCAGTGGAGATTATTCTTGGGGCCACCAGTGGTCAAACTGACTGACAACAGCTTAGATCATTCAGATAAAAGATAGAGCAGGGAAAGGTGGGGAGAGGTAATAGGTAACCAAAAGAAACTTGCGTGCTTTAAGAGGAGATAAAGAAGATTTTATCTCCTGCAAAAAAGAAAAATCAAAAGAGCAATGTATTTGGTAATAACCTTCATTTACCTTCCACTACATATTAAAAGTTGATCATTTTGGTGAGAAAACCCCTTTAAGTCTAAGGGCCACACATATGGAAGCGGTTTAGGTCTAAAACTCACTTTTCTGCCCATTGTTACCTAAACCGTTTACATATATGTGTGAAGAGAAACATATATTTTTCTATACATTTTTTCTAATGCTTTTGTAATGGAGTTTGTGGTGCAAAAAAAAATTATTACACATATAAGCTAAGCTGAACTGCAGATATACTCCAAGATGGCGCCTGCTTCCTGGACCACTCCCCACTATGTGGCAGCATGGACCTGGGTGGAAACTATGACCATATCTGGAGAACCAATCAACTAGTGCCACATTCCTGATGAGGGCAAGAAACAAAGGAACTTAAAGGGGTTGTCTCACTACAAGGATCGCTGCTTTTTATGTTAAAGATCTTGCAAAAACAAGTCCCTTTGCAATATGTGTCCATTAACAGTGTCCTACCTATTCCTAGATATCCTCTCTTGTATGGGCTACATCAACTCCTCAGGTCGCTATAGCTACAGATCTGTTTACTCTCTCATGATAGGCTGCCAGCACTGGTTGCTATAGCTACAGACTGGCTTCTACTGCAGCCTAGTAGAAGCCAGTAAACACGTCCCTGAATTCAAAGTGAAACCAAGAAAACAGGACTGAGGTAATCAATGTAGTGAGACGACCCCTTTAACCATGCCCCTGAAAGCAATTTGCAATCTCAATTGTATTGTAATAAAGGCTGATTCAGTCTTCGCCGGTACACACTGAGGAGTAGAGGTCATACCAGCTCTCTGTGTTTTGGGGCCCTTTCTTCCGCCCCCAATCAGTGTTTTAATTTTTGGCAGAAGTAGCCGCAGTGTACCCTGAAGCCAACCATGTGGCCCCAAAAGTCTACAAGATGTAGTATTTATTTTCAATTCAAAAATTTTGGCAGTGCTAAAAATTTAAAGGGGTTTTGCCACGATCTCATCTCTACCCCTGCCCGCTCTTCAGCTCTGTGTTTTCAGAAGGGGGGCGTGTGGATTTGTTTGAATTCATTATGGACCCCGCAGGAGACATACCGGCCCTTTCCTCTCTGTAGTCAAAGAAAAGTCTGTTTAGAAAGCATTTTGGGGGTAGCTAGAGGTAAAGTTTTTGCCTCCAGACACAAGGGTCCTACTTTCAAAATCCCTGCAGGAAACCAAACCTGTGGATTTTTTTCTTCTCTTTATCAAAACACAGACCCCTTGAGGTTTCTTTTTTTATTTATTTTTACGTTTTACTAATTACTAAGGAGAACAGAGGCGGGGGTAGAGTGACAGCAGGGGTTTGAACACCAGTGCCGGAGGGAGAGGTTATGTCCCGAGCATGTGCGACAGGGCTGAGGAGCCCGCCCCCCCGTATCCCCCGGGACGAGCTGTAAAAAAAGATCACTACGGACAGCTGAGACAAAAACGTGCAGATTTTTAAAAATAAAAGGTGAAAATTTTGTTACTTCATTTGCAAGCTTCCCACGTCAATTTTACTTTGTGGCAAAACCCCTTTAATGAACTTTACTTTAGACACTATTTACAAAAAAAAAAAAAGAGAGAGACAAACACATATGTGGCCACCTCTCCACCTTTTTTAGCTGGTTAGGATCATCATGTGACCAACATAGAGCCACCGTGGTGGAGGTCCACTCGCTCCTCAACACAGCTTATTTTAAACCCTTCATTGGCCCTCCAAAGAATTTAGCCCCCGGGCCCTTTAAAAAACATTGCAAAGGCAACCTAAGACTGTTCGAAGACAAGAGGTAGAGAGCTCCGCAACGGCCAAGTCAATTACGTGAGGGTCAAAACAATTTTCCAAAAGCCCAAACCCCGGGCAAGGCGAGTTCTTGCATAATTCATTTCTTCACAGGTCAAGAAGCTTCGGAATCGTATCTTTGCAGCCGTACTGAACTAAATTGGGCAAACGGCCATAAAAGAGTAAAAAAAAGTTTTATTAATGTTAAACCCCCAAACGTAAACCGGGGGGAAATTAAAAAAGACCGAAAGTATCTTAGAGGACCTAAAAGAAACCCCTTCAAATCTAAATGGAGAAATCTTTAAAACCCCCAGAGCTGGGGAAAAGGTTTGGGGTTCTAATTTTTAAAAAGAATAGCCGGGTTTTTTGCAAGAATAAAAAAAAAATTAAATAAAAGTTTTTGGTTTCATCAAGCTGGAAATAAAAGTTTTGCTGATTTTTTGGGCGGCAATGGATTGAATAGTTAATTTGTATCAGATGGTGCAGTAGAGCAGATGCTCATATAACACTACACAGGCAGCAGCTCCACACATTCTCTATAAGGTGCCAAAAGAAGCATTAGGCTCTTGTCAGATGAACAGGAAAAGGTGGTGTTACTTTCACCTTGAAGAGGCGTTTCTGGAGCACCTGTAGAAAGAAAAATAGGACAGACATAATGAGGGGGCGGGGGTTTTGTAAACCCCTTTTAAAGGGGGTTTGCTACCAGGGTTTTTTTCACGGGCCCACGGGCCCAGCTTCAGACCCCTTTTTTCCGGGGTTAGGTTTTGGGGGGGGTCATGCATTTATTGTTTTATCAGTTTTGGCTTTTCCCTAGTTATTGGGGTTTACACGGGAGATGATGAAAGGGGGGAGTTTTAAAAAGTGTGGGTTCCCCAAGTTACTTTTAATGGCTGGAGTAGTGGATTGCTTTTTCCCAAATTGCAGGCGATGGTGAAAGCCGCACCGGGGGGGGAGTTTTAAGGGGGCCAAATGATCTTCCCGACCCGGGGCCCCCTTGCGGGTTGGGATTGGTTGCGGAAAGCAAAACCCTGGGTTTTGGGCTCCCCCGGGAATGACTTGTTTGCAGTGGGGGCCCAAGGTGTGGCAGGGTTTCCGAAATCATTAGGCGGCTTTATAGTCGGGGACAGACGGAAGTCGGGGACAGGGGGAAAAGATTGTGGTAAAGGGAAAGGGAGACAAGAGGTAAGGTTTCACGATATGGCAGGAGAACTCGGGAAATTTGTTTTCCCCTTTTTAGGCCCCCAAACCCACTAGGATCACCCCTGAAGTGGGGGAAAGGGGGTTCCTGGATATTTTGGGGGTAAGGTCCCTGGCAATGCCCTTTTATCCCCTTTTTAAATCTTGCAAAGCCGTGGCGCCTTAAGAAGCAGGGATGTGCACAGCAGCTGATAGGAGTGTGCAGAGGAGGGGGGCAGCGGGGCTAGGTGGTACCCGTGGTAGTAAAAGGGTGCCCCGGGGGGCCGAAAAGTGGACGCGGAGCCACTTACCCCCAGTAGGGGGTTTCCGAATTGCCCCCCAGGGGCCCAGCGGGTTGGCTGCAGGGCAAAATCGTAACAGTTACAAAAGGGCCCCAAAAGAGTGAAACTTTTCATTTATTTTAAGGTAAAAAAAAACTTGTTTTCTACAGAAAAAAGACTCTGCAGTGAGGGACTGACTATGGATGGACTAATGGCAGCTTAGAGCTATAAGAGATAAGAGAGAGCTGGAGAGAGGTGGCCGGTAACCAGAGAAACCTGTGAACTCTAAAAAGAGATTAAAAACTTCTTTATCTCCTGACCAAAACAAAATCAAAAAGCAATGTTTTTTGTAATAGTCTTTTTTTTACCTTTCCCCACAAGTTAAGAAAAACTTGGGGTAGGGGTTTAACGGGTTAAATGAGGGCCCCTAATTACGCCCGGGAATTAAGCCGGGGTGGGGCCCGGGGGGGAGGGGGGCAGGGGGCGGTGCGGGGGGGCCGGGACCCGCCCCGGGCCCTAGCTTGCATTAAAAAAACGGTTTCCTATACCCCCGTAATTTAAAATTTTCAATTTTCTCCCCGCCGGGGGATTCGCCGAAAAAGGGTGGGAGGGCGTAATCCCTTTTTTCTCTATGAGAAAATGTGGGAAAATTTCCGTAATGACGGGGGCGTATTACAGCCGTAAATTTTCGCACTCCGGCGCGTAATTAGGATGAAAAAAAGGGCCAAAAATTTTTAAACCCTGGGGAACATTTGCCTTATTGTCATGAGAAAACCCCCTTTAAAAGCCCCAAAAAAAGGCACGGTAGCATTTTTCCCTGCATGAGTATCCAGTGCCACCCTCCCATCCAACCAGTTTACATGACTCCCATGTTCAAAATGTGCCTCCTACATAGTAACATAGTGATAGGCTGGGGAAAAAAGGGCCCCCCTTTAAAGAAATCCAGCCTTTTTTAAAACTATTAAGTTGGGGGAAAAACCCCCGACTACAGATCCCTTAACCCGTGGCGCAGAATTAAAACCCCTCAAGGGTGTGTGGAAGAGGTAGCAAAAGCGGCGCGAAAAAAAGTTTTAAGAACAACAAAGATTTGCAAAAGCCAATCTCAACCCAACCTCTTCCCTCACTGTCCAAAGATCTGTGGCTCGAGGATCTTACAACACATAAGTTATCGCAATGGGCAGAATTCTCATTTTTAGAGACCATCGATGAGGGGTTTATCCAGAAGAAGGCAAAAACCCCTATGAAGCTCATGCCAATTGCCCCATAGAATAGGAAAAATTCCTTCCCGACTCCAAATCTGGCATCAGAATAATCCCTGGATCAACGTCCCATCACCTAGTTCCTATAACCTGTCATTTTATATATTTTTAAAAAAGACATCCAAGTCATTCTTGACCTTGTGCAATGACTCCACCATCACAACCTCTTGTGGCAGAGAGCTCCAAAGTGTCACTGCTCTTACAGTAAAGAATCCACCATCACAACCTTTTGTGGCAGCGAACTCCAAAGTGTCACTGCTCTTACAGTAAAGAATCAACTGTCACAACCTCTTGTGGCAGCGAGCTCCAAAGTGTCACTGCTCTTACGTTAAAGTATTCACCATCACAACCTTTTGTGGCAGCAAGCTCCAAAGTGTCTCTGCTCTTACAGTAAAGAATCCTCCATCACAACCTCTTGTGGCAGTGAGCTCCAAAGTGTCACTGCTCTTACAGTAAATAAACCGCCATCACAACCTCTTGTGGCACGAACTCCAAACTGTCACTGCTCTTACAGTAAATAAACCGCCATACAACCCCTTTGGCCCAGCGTCTCGGGTAAACGTTTCAGGCAGCGATCCAAAGTGTCACGCCTTACAGTAAAGAATCAAACCCTCACAACCTCTTGTGGCGGAGCTCCAAAGTGTCACTGCTCTTACGGTAAAGAATCCACCATCACAACCTCTTGGGGCAGCGAGCTCCAAAGTGTCACTGCTCTTACGGTAAAGAATCCACCATCACAAACTCTTGTGGCAGGGAGCTCCAAAGTGTCTCTGCTCTTACAGTAAAGAATCCATCATGAATAACCCCAAGTTTGATAACCCGTCCTGTTTCTACAATCCACCAATTCCCTTAACCAAGTCGGTCGTCATCATCTGCACCCAATCACCAAGGATGGTAATTCCAGCTTCTCTTCACCTGTATAGGTATAAAAATTAACCAGAACATCTTCTCCCATAGACATTAATGGGGTTCGAGTTTGACTCAAACATTTTACTGTTCGCTCATCACTACTTAAGTTACGCCTATGCTCACCTCTGGGTTGGAGAAAAAAAGTTTTTGTTCAGAATGTCTCAAACCCAACTTTTTTACAAGACTGGTTGAACCTGTGCCAAACCAACCAGGGCCCCATTCAAGCAGCACTAATTCCCAATAAATTTAAGAAAACTTGAAGACCACACAAACTTTTTTTCGTCACTTTTTAGATGGAGGCAGCAAAGAGAAACATCAGAAGTGAGATCTGACACCTGTCATTTGTGACCCTTTTTTGGAACAGGTTACTTAGTCTGTCCTAACAATAGGCTGAGTATCAAGACAGTCCTGGAGGCCTTAGTAGGTTCCCATTGCTGCCTCTGGGGATGGTTTGCAGTACCCCACTAAAAAAGGAGAACCCTCTAATATTTGAGTACATATGTTTTGGGGTTTGCTTTAAAAAGAGCATATAAGATTATTTGGGCCATTTGGTTTTCACTTTAAATTTATTTTCCTACTTTGTTTTAAATTTTCTACCAGATTTTCGATTATAAGGGCACATAAAACCAATTTCTTAAAGATGGGGAAAGTGGCCTTTAGTCCGATGGCCTTATATATGGAATCCCTATTTTAAAATTGGGTTTTAGGCTTTGTTCAAACGTATTTACCAGTTAAGGCCCCCCCGAAAAACTTTTTTTAGGGCTTATTTCCGCCGTATTTTTGGGCCGATCAGCGGATGATTCGATCCGGTCCAATTCCGTGGGCCCCAAATGGTTTTCCGGGGAAATAAAAGTTTTTCTTGAATTTCAACCAACAAAATACGGCCCCCGGTCGTTCCAAAAAGACGAGCCAAAATTTTTCCGTTCCGGATTCCCGCGCGGAACGAATGGAATCGGACGGAAAAACTGTCTTTTGTCCTTTTTGGAAACGGATACACCCTAACACATTGACTTGGGGGATGGTGGTCCCTGGGAAAATCCTTTTTCCCCAAATAGGCCACCCTTAGTGGCACTTAGTTTGGGGGCAATGCATTTTTCAATTTATTTTCAGAAAACGTATTTTCGATTGGCCCACATCCGTTTGAAATAAATGCGTTTCCAGGGAAATAATAACCGGGGTTTTAGGCCGAGGCCCTTAGTGACATTTAAATTGCAACTAAATTTGTAACTGATTTCCGATCTTACGTTCCGGAATTAGTTCAAATCAGTTGCAAATAAGGGGTCACTAAGTGTTGGCACGGTATTTCGCGACGGAATTACAATCCCATTCTTTACATGGGTATTCCAACGCGAAATACGGCACAAAGTGGCCGGACCATGGTAAATCAGACCGTATTGCGGGCGCATTCCGCCGCGGCAATACGGCACGGAAATATATACGTGTATTGATTTTTGTTACAACTTTACAAGTTGAGAGTTAGGCTATGTTCACACGGCTTAACTGCGGGGCTTTAATTTTCGCCCGCAATTACGCCGTGTTGGACGGGGCGGGAGCGGGGGGGAGCGGGGGGCCGGCCTTCGCCGGCCCATAGACAGTCATTGCTAGCGGCGCGTATACCGCTAGAAAGTGACCTGTCAATTATCCCCCCCCTCGGCGTTTTTCCGAGCAGGGAGGGAACGTAATGCATAGTTCTCTATGAAACTGTCCCTTTACGTAGTTATTTGGGAGGATTCACCGTAAATTGGCGCACTTCGGCGCGTAATTACGGACTGAATTACGTCCCAGAATAAGCCGTGTGAACATAGCCTTATTGTGAAAGTGTTGAATGAAGCTTGGCTTGCGGTCTGAGCTTTGTTTCATCCGGTGCGCCTTATATATGAACCAAGAAGACTTAACAGGCGCTCATAGATAATGCGCCTTATAATCCGGTGCGACTTATAGTCCGAAAAATAAGGTAATCAATGGAAATATCCCTTTAAAGTGACAAACTAATCTCTGCTGCATCCAAGCAGATCAGTTCCCTCTGCTACATATGTTAACCCATGAATGGGCAGTGTATCTAGGAGACCTGATTATGGCAGTCTAGAAACCGAGCGCAGGTGTGTGTAGTGCACTCAGGGCACTCGTGTTCTCGGAAACAACATTTCGTAAATGTACATTTTAAGTCACGCTTGTTCGGTGATGACAGAGTCTAAGAATAACAGCGTCGAGCGCCTGCAACATAATATCCGCACCGCGCAATGGCTCTTTTGATATTTTCCCGTCCACCCTGCAGCAACGTTGCAAAAAAACAAAAAAAAAAAAATCCGAAGCAAGAAACTTAAAATCGTCGCTATAGAAACGAAGGCGCGAGACAGTCACATTGTATATTAATACTGTCAGCAATATTGTTTATATTGGTGTGCAGAGCGGCGAATTGAAGATGGATTATGCGCCGCGCTCAAAGGATTCCAGACAAATAGTATTAGTTCGGGAGCAGCAAATGACTCCTCGTACAGTACACAGGGGCTGATTAACTTAGGTTCCTTGTCTCCGTGTAAGAAGCATTGTAAGGAGCGGCACAGTCTTATTTATTGAGAGATGTAATCCCGCCGCTCTGCAAAATGAATATGAATAGTGAAATGAGACTCCAGTTCCGACTTACAGTCACGGTTTGTTACACTAGAAAATGTCTTAAAGAGCAACTCCCCACAATCCAGTTTATAGTGGATGTTAGGGGCACCTGCATCTCCAGCTGTGGTTAGGGGACCTGTGCACGGCCTCTAGGATTGGGTGTAGCCATATTTGTCAACTTTTCTTTCCTGATGAGATTTTAGCCCCGCCTTGGGAACGCCCCCTATCCAAATGTGACCCATTGGCGTTGTCTCTTTTGGGCCTGTATTTTGGGAGGGCTGGCAAGTATGGTAGGAATTGCCTCAAGCTGTGGTGCTTCAAGATGTCCATTTGCCCCTTGACAACACCCCAGTATAAATGGCATATGGCAATTGGTGTCAGTGTCAGACTGGGGTGCTTAGGGCCCACCAGTGAAGTTGATTTTTGGGGTCCATCAATAAGGTCGATGCTTGGGGCCCACCAATGTTGTTGATTATTGATGTCCACCAGTGGAGTTGATGTTTGGGGTCTACCGTGAAGTTGATTCTTGGGACCCACCAGTGGAGCAGATTCTAGGGCCCATCAATGTAGTTGATTATTGATGTCCACCAGTGGAGTTGATTCTTGGGGCCCACCAGTAGACTTGATGCTTGGGGCCCATCAGTGGAGTGAATTCCTGGTGCCCACCATTGGAGCTGATTCTGGGGCCCACCAATGGAGTTGATTCTGGGTCCACCAGTGCAGTTGATTCTTGGGGCCCACCAGTGGAGATGATTCTGGAGCCCTCCAGTGGAGTTTGTTCTTGGGGCCACCAGTGCAGTTGATTCTACGGCCCACCAGTGGAGTTGATTCTTGGGGTCCACCAATGAGGTTGATGCTTGGGGCCCACTAGTGTAGTTGATTATTAATGTCCACCAGTAGAGTTGATGCTTGGGGTCCACCTGTGGAGTTGATTCTTGGGGTCCACCAGTGGAGCTGACTCTAGGGCTCACCAGTGTAGTTGATTATTGATGTCCACCAGTGGAGTTGATTCTTGGGGTCCACCAGTTGACTTGATGCTTGGGGCCCATCAGTGGAGAGAATTTCTGGTGCCCACCAGTGGAGCTGATTCTGGGGCCCACCAGTGGAGTTGATTCTGGGTCCACCGGTGCAGTTGATTCTTGGGTCCCACCAGTGAAGATGATTCTGGAGCCCTCCAGTGGAGTTGATTTCTGTGGCCCACCAAACCAGTGGGTATTCCCTGAGACCTCCCAAGTGGAGTTATTCTTGGGGCCACCAGGCAGTTGATTCCGGGCCACCAGTGGAGTTGATTCTTGGGTGCCACCAGTGGAGTTGATTCTTAGGGCCCACCAGTAGAGTTCATTCTGGGGGCACACTCTGCCACTACTGTACATGCCTCTCATACTCTGCCTCTTGCTTTTTGTCTCCATCTTTCTGCCTCTCCCAAGGATATCAATGCAGTTTAAAAAAAACTCCAGGTATGCCATGCTCAGGGGCCCATCGGGAATTTCCCCTATTAGCCAGTCCAAGTCTGATCAGGGTTATTCTTGGAACCTAGCAGCTTCAAGTTTTGCCACTGACCTCCAAGGCAAAAGCAGCACTGACCCTGGTACCTCTACCACCTGAGGGTCACCTATCAGACCACTCTAGTACTTCCCAGGTAAGAAAAAGGAGTTTGAATGTCCCAAAAGGTTGCCTAACAAAGGTAACACCTGCCCACATACCCAATTAGGAAACATGGAGGAGACACACTTGCACCTCTCTTCCCATGTATTCAACATCTTGCTATATCGTACTTCAGACGCAGGTCAACAAATCAAATTTTGTTGAAAAGAAAAAGTTAGGGATTGGTGTTATGGTTAGAGTATGGGATGATTTTTTACAGGATTAACCAAAAGTTACTTTGGAGGGGACGTCGGATGTTGCACAAGAATGGACCTCGCAACTGGAGCGCCATGGAGTAAGTTAGAACGAATGGAGAGTAGAGGTAGCGGTTCACCATGCCCGGGTCTACAAGTGGGACATCGGTGGAGTACTTATTTACATTTGGGCACCAGATAAATAACTTTTATGTCCCTCAACAGCCTCTTCAAATTCAGGTTGTTGGAACCACAAATTTATTGATACAAATTTAGTTATTTGTAAGGAATACAAGTAATTGTATTTCATAGAGAAAGAGAAGAACACAGTAGAATAGGAGATGATAGAGGCGACTCTAAACAATCCGCAGACTGCATTGTCGTCCAGGAGAGGCAATTCTCCTTTTATGAGTAATCAGACAATGGTATGACACATCAACGAGCCACCGCCAAGAGGAGCAGGAAGAAGCCGCCTTCTCATTCACACTGTTAACCAACAATAGACGGCCTTTTCAATTGATAAGGAGTAAAGTGCTAAACGTCCTGAGGAGAAAGCAGAGGGGGGGCACTTACTAAATTGGCTTGATTCCCCATCTATCTACTTCTTTCACAAAGACCCTCAGACAAGAGGTTGGCTGACGTTCAATAAATTTGGATGTCAAGAACGTAGCGAGGTGCCGGGCGTCCACACAAAATCCCCGAGCACAGTGTCAGGCATGACATTTTGAAATTTCTATTGTGCATTGAGATAACCGTGGCGGCATTGTGCTTGCACATTGGAGATGGTTACATTGCAGAGAATGGGACTCGACGAGAGGTATTTTACAGTATTGATTTTAATCATCCTTCTTGTTTACTCCACTTGGAGAGGACAACCTGAGACCAAACCTATGCTGGGCTCTTTAGAAGACAGAAATAATGGCTCAGATAGGAGGTAAAATAGAGAAGGATGCAGAAAAGCAGAGATCTGACCCATGGTGGCCGCTCGTAGAATGGGAAAAAAAGACCCCAAACCAGGAAAGGGCAACTTTTTGAATGGTTTGGGGGTCGCCTCTACATTCTTGTTAATTGCTTGTGAAACTATGTTTTGAAACTTAGATTCGATTTTTACGAAAGTGAAATGTAGTGGAAAAAGACAATTTCATTAGAAACTTTTACTACTTTTCTGCGGAAAGATTTTTTCTGCTCGTACATGTTGATGTTTTTTGATAAAAAAATTTGAAAAAAAAGTGACCTTTAAACCCACACACAAGAAGCTAAAAAGCCCCTTTAAAAAGGGGTATCCCAAACCATAAGGGTCAAGGTTACTTAATTAGTAATCCCCCTTTGGGCCCCTGAGGCTGAATACTTCCTCTTTTTGGCCCCAAAATTGGGGGGATTTAGAAAAAAGCTGACCATCTGGGCACCACTGAGTGGGGGGAGGGAACAGTCTATATATTAAAAATAAAAAAAATGCTGATAATTCTAAATATAGGTTATACGGAGGTGTGCTTCCTGACCTTGAGTTTGAGATGTGCAGAGAGGGGCGATGCTTAAAAACCAGAGTTCTGCTCCACTTCAGTTCCGGATTCCTACCCCAACAATTGGAGGGGGGTTCCCCCCACCAAAGGAATTGGGTTTGGGCACAAGCCTCTGCTCTGTGTTTGGGGAAAAACAACCGGAAATGGGAGAGGATTGGAAACCTGGAGAGCTCTCCCAAACATGGGGAAAAAAAGGGAAAAAACAAAAGAAAAAAAGGGTCACAAAAGTCCAAAAAAAAACAAAAAAAAAAAAAGCCATACTCCGCTCAAAGGGTTTGGGCCCGGAAACTGAACCCAGTTTAAAAGGGGGCAAAAACTACCCCTATGCTACTTGGGAAAAAATAAAAACAGGGCAGCGATTGTTTAAACAGGGAACCACATACTCCCCCCAAATAGGGGAACAATTTTGGCCCGACATTAAATTGATACCGTTCATTTCCCCGGGAGAAAAGAAACAGTTAAAAATACATGGGAAATGGTAAAAAGGGAAAAAATTTCCCATTTTTACAACCATCACTACCCTCCATGCATGAGGGGGTTTGCAAAAATATTAAATTGGGATATTTTGAAAAAAGGGGCAAACAAAAAAATGCCAAGTAAAAAGGGGAAAACCTTTTGGTTTCAAAACCCCTTTCCGGCTTACAGCCTATTAAAAAACCATTTCTTAATTTAAATTTGGGGGGGCTAAACCCGCCAACCCGGGTCCCCAAATATTTTTTGGGCCCAAAAAAAACCCTTCCCGGGGAAAAAAAAAACAAATATGAAAGGTAATTTGTTTTAAAAAGTGGCCATATATGCAACCATGCCCAAACCCCGTCAAAGGCTCCTCATTTCCCTTCCCCGTCCCTGCCCCTAACCCCAAATTTAAAAGAAAAAACTAAAAAGAAAAAAAATGTGAAAAATTAAAAACTCAAAAAAACACAGAAACAAAAGCCAACCTCACAACTCAAAAAGGCCCGGAAATGGGGAAAAGAAAACCCCCCTCTGTCGATTTTCCCCTTTACGGCTACCCATTGCCCCCGGGGAAATTTAGGTTTTAAGTTATTAACCATGACCCACAAAAGGGTCTCCATAACCTCTCCCCCCTTTTTTATCCCCTGCCTTAATTCCAGATATTTTCCCCTCACGCAAATCTCCGCTCCTCTCCAGGCTTCCCCCCTTTCTCTCCCCCCCCTTTTCAGCCCCCTCCAAAAACCTCTCCATGAAAATTCTCCCGGCTTCCCCCCCTTCTTGGGAACCCCTTTAAACCCCAAAACATCAGGGCTCTCCCCCCAAAATTTCACAAGTTTTTAAAAACAACCTAAAACCCTTTCCTTCCGGTTTGGGCCCATAAACCAAAACTAACCCCCCACCCGTTCCCCCCGGCCCACAAATAGTCCCCCTATACCTTATGTCCTCCCCTTTTTCCCTTGTAGATTGTAAGCCCTCGGGGCAGGGCCCTCTATACCTCTGTATCAGTTATAGTCATTTCTGCCCATTGTATTTGTTTTAAACATTTGTTATTTTTTAACTCCCTTGAATGTACCCCCTGAATCAATGGCGCTCTAAAAAAATAATAATAATAATACTGTACTGTGTGAAAAGGGGTCCTTTTTGTGCATTCAATTGTTTTCCCCTAGCGGGGGGATATGTGAGTACTGCCGCAACACTGCCCCTGTTTATTTTTCCCAAAAGTAGCATAAATTAATGGGTTTAAGTTTCAGTTTTTTCTTTTGCCCGCCCGGGTTTCCAGTGTTATGTAAGTTTTTATTAGTGGACAACCAATAAGAGATTTAAACTTAGGATGAAAATAACCTTCTCATGCCATTATGCCACCTCAACCAACCTGATCCGTGACACCAGACAGGAAGCATTCATCAATTCATATCCTGACCCTACCATTGGCATGGTGCAGGCGAAATGGGTTCAGTTGACCAAGAAATTTTTTTTTCCATTGCTTAGTGATTCAATTTTTGTCCACTAGGTTCTTGACTTTGTTTCCTTTAGCACAAGGGAAATGATGAGGTTTTTTGGCCACTGCACTGAGGGGGAGAAAAAGCTTGCCCAAAAGCCGCTTAAAAGGGAATCCTGCTACAAGAGTCACCTTTCGGGGAAGCCCACAAAAGCCCCTACAGGGGGGGCCCCCTGCTACAAACACCACAAAAAGGGAACCGCCTGCTACAAGAGCCGCTCTACAAGGGGACCGCCCGCTAAAGAGCCCCTTACAAGGGAGAACGGCACAAGAGCCCTCTACAAGGGGGGACCGCCTGCTAAAAGACGCTCTACAGAGGGGAGACCGCCCTACAAGACCCTCTACAGAGGGAGGGGCCCGCCGCTACAAGGCCCCCCTTAAAAGGGGGGGAGCCGCCTCTACAA
>JAODAL010046232.1:0-31139 GCA_025379985.1 Phyllomedusa bahiana | reverse complement strand
CATGGGAAAAGAGTTTTTGGGGGAAGGTTTAATATGACAGTGGTTATTTTTCGTGGAGTTCCTATTCCCAATGAATATGATTTTTAGAATTAAAGGAGAAGGGGCTTTGGGAATTGAAAAAAGATGGCAGCGTGCTGTGTAATGTGATACCTTTTTTTGGTTTTAAATTTCATTCTAGCTGAGGCACACAGTTGCAATAATTTTGAGAGAGTGAAAAACAAAACCCCATCACGTCAGGGCGAGGTGTTTTTTGGGTTTGCATTGACACGGGCAGTACGGTAAGAGGGGGCGCAACCCCTTTTTATGGAGATGGCGAATTTGACTGAAGGTTGTTGGTTCTTGAGGGGCAGGGTTTCCCAGCTTTAGGGGAATGCCCGGGGGAAGGTGGGGCGGGGGAAAGGGGGGAGGGGGCTTTATGTGGATTCTCTGATGGAAAATTGGTGAGCCCCTTAGGGGGTTGTTTATTAAAAATGATTTTAAAAGGAAAAAGTGGGGCCCCCAAAACCAAATGTGATCGGCCCCTCAAAACCCTTGAAAAAACCGGGGTTTAGTGGGGAAACATGTGGGCCCCGAGGCGGGGAAATGATTTTAAAAATTTGTGATCTCCCCCCTCTGTTTTACAATTTGAAACCTGCTGCAGAGGTGTCACAAGGGGGCCTTATTTGTTTTTGGGGTCTATAGTTTGGGGACGACTGCCCAAGTAGTTGGTTTGGGGACCCCTTCCCTGAAGCTAGTATTTTTGTTATAAAGGCTCTCCTGTTAATAGGGGGGGTTCCCACCAAAACTTGATGAAAAAAAGGTTTATTCCCTTCTTTCAGAAGAAAAAAAAGGGTTTTAAATGTAAAGGTTTGAGATCGGGTTTTTTAAAATTGGGGTGTTTAGGGGTTTAAAGATTTAGATATAATAAAAGTTAAGTTTGTGTTTTAATAGATAGAGAACTGATAGATTTTTAAGTTTGCCTATGGCAAAATAGTAAATATAGTGATCAAAAGTCACTCTTTGTTCTCTTGCGAGATTCCCAATTTTTTGGAGATTATGTAGATAGTGGGCCCACACCACTTCCAGTGTGTAGGTTTGATTCCAGCACCACGATGTGCAAAATTCTTTTAAATAAAAAAAATTTGCTTAAGTATTCATTAAAATACAGTAGTCATTAGAACACTACTCATTCTCTGGCACACACCATACTTCTTAGCACCGGGCATATTGGTAGATTTCCTTGTGTTAAGGTGTTAAAACATGTTTAAGCGTGCAGACATTTGGGAGAATGGGGTGTCACTTCTAATTTTGACGTTTTTGTAATGTTAAAAATCTTTAGATGAAGTGGAGAAAAGAAAAAGGCAACGTCAGCGGAAAGCTCGGGATGAGCGTCGCAGAGAAAAACGGATTGAAATTGAAGAGAACAAAAAACAGGGAAAATGTAAGCTCTAACATGGTTAATCTTCCTTTATAGTAAAAACACTTATTGTATGTGGTGGTTTGCCATCCCTGGTTTCTATTGAAGTTATAGATGTTTACAATACAAAACTCCTTCCAGCAAGTACTTAAAAGCTAAAACAGGGAGTCACTCTGTAAGAGCAGCTGCCGTTGTTCCTCAGAAGGGCAAACTTAAGTCGTACATGGATGGTCGGTCATCTGAATGGCTGCAGTGTAACTTTCACCTGCACTAGTCAAGATGAAAATTGTCTAGTTGACCATGCCTTCCCCAGGTATAAACATCTGAGCTGGATCCACAGCAGTCTTGAAGTTCTCTTTAAGCGGCGAGTAATAAAACCATGAAGCGCCATCCTGCTACTGCAAAATAAGTGCTATCAACTCTGCAAAGAGACTGCCCATTACCAACCACTGTACCCTGATGGTGTTTGAGAACTACGTACATAGTCTTGTAGTATTATAAAATCTTTTTTTTTTTTTTTTTTTTTTTTTTTTTTTTTTTTTGGGTCAGTATGCAATAAGTCTTGTCAGGGAGATGTGTGGTTTCTGAAGAATGAGACACCACGAGGAACAAATAACACCAATGTTGTAGATTAGGGGGTAATCGGGGGTCAGGCACCCACTGATCACTTGTTTCATAATATAAAAAAAATCTCTAACGAACCAACAGAAAATGTAAGTGTATATGTAACATGCATACATGCAGCAGGTGAAATAAGTATTGAACAACTCGCCAATTTTGTAAGTAAATATATGTCTAAAGGTGCTAATGACATGAAATTCTCACCAGATGGCAGTAGCAACCCATTCCATCTACACAGGCAAAGAAATCTAAACATAAATGTTCATAAATTAAGTTATGTAATAATGAGAAATGACACAGGGAAAAAGTATTGAACACATGATGAAAGAGGTACAAAAAGCCCTTTAAAGTCCTGAAATTTCAGAAATTAGGAAACAATCCTGCCACTTAGTGAAAAATATCAGCTGGTTCAATTGATGGCCTTATAAAAAGGTGTCTCATTACCAAGGTGCCACACAAGAAACCTCTCGTGAGTAAAACCAGTGAGCTATCAATACCTTTTTCAACCTTATTGTTGCAAAACATACTCCTGGCATTGGTTACAGAAGAATTGAAGCTTCCAATGAGCACTGTCGGGGGCCGTAATCCAGAAGTGAAAAGAACATATTTCACCATGCCAAAGTGCTCTTTGCAAGATTAAAGTTGCCCAAAAGCCAAGAACCACCTGTGCAGAGCTACAAAAAGACCTGGAATCTGCAGGTACATGGCCTGTATGCATGCTCACCACACAAGACTCCATTGCAGAACAAAAAGCATG
Organism: Phyllomedusa bahiana; assembly: GCA_025379985.1. NCBI lineage: Eukaryota > Metazoa > Chordata > Amphibia > Anura > Hylidae > Phyllomedusa > Phyllomedusa bahiana. The sequence continues at coordinate 28,365 of JAODAL010046232.1, read as the reverse complement.
TTCAAGTACATCTTAAGTTCGCTCAACTACAAGGCTGTGAAATACTAGGAGAATATAGTTTGGTCAGATGACACCAAAATGAAACTCTGAATACCATAACACACACCATATTTGGAGGCCAAAAGGCCCTGCATATCACCCCCCAAAAACACCAGACCAGTGCAGTTTGGAGGTGGGAATATCAGTGTGGGGCTGTTTTTCAGCATACAGCCCTGAGAAACTTCATATAATTGAAGGAAGGATTAATGGACAAATATTCTAAGACATCCTTGATTAAAAAAAATCTGCTGCCACCTACCAGGATGATGAAGATGAAACAAAAGTGGATATTTTGACAATACAATTATCCCAAACACACAGCCAAGGAAATTCTCGGTTGTTTTGAGAGACAGAAAATAAAGTTGCTAGAATGGCCCAGCAAATCACCTTACAGGAATCCAATAGAAAATCTATGAAAGGAACTAAAGCTCATAGTTCATATGAGGAGCACATGGAACCTTTAGGATTTGAAGTGTTTGTGTGGAAGAATAAGCCAAAATCCCACCCGAGCAATGTATGCCACTAGTTTCTCCATACAGGAGGCATCTTGACGCTGTCATCGCCAATAAAGGCTTGTGTATTAAGTATTAATTTTTAGTATGTGTGTGCAATATTTTACTTGTCATTTATGATTATTGCTTATATTGGACCTCTATATTTTTATTTCTTTGACTGTGTTGATTGGTTGTTACTAACATTTGGTGAGAATTTCAGGTCAATAGCACCTTTAGAAATACCTTTACTTAAAATCGGTGATGTGTTCAATACTTATTTCACCCAATATATATCCATACATAAACTTTCCAATGCCTCTTTACACTAAAAGTCAGTATTTTTATATAGCTAGGTCTTGGCAGCATTTTCCACAACCTCTCCATCTGACACTTGAACAGTTCTTAAAGACCTGTGGGTAAAAAATAGGTAGGACCGATCAAGTTGCATCACCTTGGCAACCATTAAGTCTGGACATGACAAATCTTATTTTGGTGTTTGTTTGCACAGTGGCTTCTCTTATGTGTGCTTATCTCCCCAACCCCATTCTCAATCAAAATTGGATTAAGGCTTTTGTATTGCTGCAAAACATCACTGAAGTAGCAGTTTTGTTGAGTGAATGAAGATGACCCCCTTTTTCATATTTCCCACTGGGCTCATGAGCAGACCATTGAACATGGCCATTATGTAATACTGGATACAGAAAGGTCTAGCCACGTGCAGCTTTCTGCAGCACTAATGACTTTACCAGGGTGGTACAGGCTTCTAGTGTTTCAGCATATATGGCTTGTCTCCATAAATATCCCTGTAGCATAACTTGGCATTCAACACTTGATTACAGATCCTGAAGTGCACATTGCTCTTGAAAATTTGCACCAGTTTCCTGCAGTCAGCACTGCCACCGAACCCACAGTGCCTGGTTCTCCTTTGCTGCCTGCTGCAGATACGCTGAGTTCCCGAACACCCTCTCCACTGAGCTGTAGCCCTGCTTCTCAAATCAGTAAGAATACTGCATTTTATGTATACATTTTTTAATTTCTTTAATAATTTGAAATTCACTCATGTTCTTGCTTTATGAAGGCCCCAATTTTAGTCAAGGTGCAGAAGGCCCTGTTGATTTCCCTGGAAGCTTCGAGGATGAAGCAAAGACTCCTTCTTTTGCTCAGGTGTGTCCTTCATAGATACTGTAAGCAACTTTACAAACAAGCAATTCAGCATTGTCACTGCGAGTGACCTATTTTGAAGAGTTTCCTCCTAATACTCTATTTTAATCTTCGTTGTAGATGCTAAGAGTTGGCAGGGCAAAGTCGGAGATTTGGCCGAGGCCTGCAGTAAAGAAAGGTGAGTTGTGTTGATGCTTGTCCTATAATACAGATTAGGGCTCAGGGAAAGGGAATGCAGCCTGTGGCACAGTGCTTCTAGGAGAGATCAGTAAAACGGGAGATTTTGCAAGCCATTCTTTCACACTGGTCTTCTCTCAAATTCTATAGAAATAAGACAAAGGTGGTGTGTGGGGCATAGATTCCGGGCTTTGGACAGTAGAACTTTGAGAAAATGTATAGACCGATTTATGTTCTATATATCTACAGAAAATCCAGTTATGAGCACAGCACCTGCAGACAGTGATGGGGAGAGTGACTGTTCTGAGAGAGTCCCAGTACCAAGTTTCCAGAACTCTTTCAGTGAGGCCATGGAGGCTGCTTTTCTAAAGCTAGACACTTCACTTCCAACTCCACCATCATCTGGTAAGATCAGGATTTCAGGACTAACAGGTCTCTTATGGATTGGCTTAATTTGAGTAACTGTTTCCTTTTTTTACAGTTGAAAAAGGAGGAAAGAGAAAAAAGAAGCAACAGAAACTTCTCTTCAGTACTTCTATGGTTCACACAAAATAAGCAGACCACTTCACATGTTCTAAACTAACTTCCCTGCATTTTTGCGCACATTGCTTGGTAAAACATTTTTAATTTTCTGCACTATTTATATTTCTTGCCCTTTTTATCTGGTCTGGGACAATTCTGCTTACACCGCACTAATTCCAGGCTTTTGGATTATAGAGCAGAAGGTTTGACATGGTGAATTATTTAACCTCAACATAGTGTCTGAGGTGCAGGCCTGTTAATGCTATAGAATTGATAGGGGCCGTTCACACGGCTTATTTCGGCGCGGATTGGCGCCGTACTGCGCGCCGGATTTGCGCTGCAGTACAGCGCCAATCCGTTGCAGTAATTACGGTAATCCACCGTTCTCATAGAGAACAGTGGATTCAGTCGCTCCTACCGGAGAAACTGACATGCCCATTATCCAGGCGCAATACGCACCGTGGATAATGGAAGTCTATGGGGCCGACGGGCCGCGCCCCCGCCCCTTATTCAAGCCGGAATTGCAAGTGCAATCTGGCTCGCAATTCCGTCTCGAATAAGCCGTGTGAATACGGCCATAGGATATTTGCCATGTTGAAAGTACCTGAGCTGCTTCTGTTATCACAATGAAAAGGATGGACCATTGAGTGATCACAATTTGTTTTGGTTTTTTTTGGCTCGCCCTTTGATGGTTTGACATCTTTGGTTGTGGCTTTTATGTAAAAGGAAATTTAAGGTTGTGTTTTTTTGCCCCCACCCCTCTGTAGATTAAACAATAAATCACTTGGAATTATGTCTAAGTATTCATTTTTTTCCTGTACCCCTTCAATTTTTTATTTGAGAGGTGTGTTGTGTGTTGTGTGTGTGTTTTGTGTGTTTTGTGTGTATACACAAAAGGAAAAACAAGGGGGCGCACAGATGGTGAAGTGCAGTTGGTAGAACATATACAGTTGAGTAGTTGATCTACTCACCCATTTGAGTTGCGCTCTTAGGGTAGAGGCACAACTCTCCTATTAGCATACAGGGCTTTTACTGTAGACGTAGCCCTTGCATACGGCTCCTGCTGTTACCACGAGCGTGGTCCCGCCAAGCAGACAGTAGAGGAAAAAGAAGATGATGGAACTGGCGCACGTGTGTATCCAGGAATGCCAATGATGCAGGCAGGAAGATTAAGAAACTTTTTATTATTCTAAAAAGGCTAGTGCATAACCTCAGCCAATCTAAAGCAAGTAAAACCCTTCGCGTTTCACGTTTATTAAACGCTTCCTCAGGGGTAAAATTTGGTGCAGTCTGGTCTATCAATACTGTGATGAATGTGCTGCATTGTAAGACCGTCAAGTCTAACTTTACATGGTAAGAGACTTAGTACAATTTTTGTTCCAACTGTACAAGTCGACTTTTCTACAATTGTGGTATAGTCAAATATAACAGATTTGTTGCAGAAACTGGACTATGTCAGTAGGCCTGCAGAAATCGATGCATATAATACAGAAAAACCTTTTAGGTGCAGGATATTTTGTCTTCTGAAAGAACATACCCTAACTTACAAACACCATAGGACAGATTTATTAATACAGTCTAATGCTTACATTGTAAAGTTAGACAGTTTTCCAATGTGCCACATTTATCAGTGTTGTGCAAATAGACAGTTCTAATGTTCACCAGATTTATCCCTTTATATATTGGCTTACTTTATGCCACAAACTGCACCAAACTTTTGTCACATTAGTGTATGCCAAGCCATTTCCATCAGGGCTGCGGAGTCAGTTGGTGCCTATTTTGCAGGAGTCGGAATAAAATGGACCGACTCAGATTTCCAAAATATATAATTAGTTGGTACAGTTCGATGCAGTGCAAAGAGCAAGAGAAACTGGGTCTTGCTAGTGCCACTGCTCTCATATCTTCAGCCTTATCACATGAGGAGTGTAATTGATGACATGGAGCAGGCAAAGTGTTGCCATGGGGGGAAGAGTTTCCACTCCCATAGCAAACTGACCAGATTTCAACAATTTGCACATGCTTTCAAAGAAGTGGAAGAATGCAACTGTTCATCAAAGTTGACTTTGCCTGAGACTATTCCTTTAGACCCTGAGATTAATAGATATTGCCCCTGTGGTCACCGCATTGCCCCCAAGTTAGTGTAGAGAGGCCGTTTTCTAGCCTGGAAATGAGATCAGATCTTAGGCCATCTATGAAGGAGGGTCTGATGGAGGCGATACTATTTCTCAGAACAAATTCATAGCCTCCACAAATGTTATTCAGGACATTGTTGAACTGTTTGTTTTTTTTTCCCACTTCCTGCAGTGTTTTACATACAGTATGTACAAAGTCATATCATACAGCATTTTAAAGTCCTACCCAATAAATATATTTTACACTAACAAGCAAAAGGGTAACAATGTTTCGAACGGGTGGGTTTCGGGCTCGAGATCTCACCCTCTACTCTAGTTTTGATCAGGAGACTACTGTCCTTTTATAGCCAATCATCTTGGCTATCTCATAACCTGACCTGCAACTATTTAGCATATGCTTAGTTCTGCAGATTCTTGCATTGCTACTGTTTTGCTCCTGGTGGTGGGACAATCTTGTATACTACAAATTACAACCTGTTCTTTCACTCTCTAATAGCTCAGTGTGTTAGGCTGATTCCCAAGTGAAAAGTCACTGGTTCGAGCAGTGTCGGACTGGGGTGCCTAGGGCCCACAGGTGGAGTTGACCGTAGTGGCCCACCTCTTGAGTTTTTATGGGTCCCCTGATGGAATTTTAGGGATCCACATGACGGCTACTGTAAATGACTAGATGCTTCCTATGCTCTGCCTCTTGCTTTTTGCCACTCTATCAAATTTTTATTTTTTTTCATTTTGCCTCTTCTGAGAATGTATATGGAGATAAAAAAAAAATTAAGGTCTACCATGCTCAGGGTCCCACTGGGGGATTCCCCTGTGGGCCAGTCCAAGCCTGGGTTAGAGCAGCCATGGAGATGCTTTCTGAAGAAAAGAGAAACCGCATTATCCAGCTCATTGATAGCGTCTCTCGGGCAAGAAAATTGTCAAACTGCATAATGGAAGGCCATGAGAGCTAAAAGAATATGAAATTAAGTCCGTCCATTAATTCCAACGGTTTATCTGTTCTAACGCGACAGACATGGCAGTGAAGGCAGCTCGTAGGCTTCGTAAGAGTGAGATCACAGACGTCCATGCAAGCACCGGGCAACATGCATTACACAGGTCTGGAATGTTGGCCCAAAAAAAAAGGGGAAGAAGCTGCACTTTAATCTCGTTATAAGAAGTGTCGGCAAACAGTTTACAAAAAAAAAGTATGGAAGATTGGAAACAGATGATTTGGAGTGATGAAAGTCAATAGACCGGTCTCTGATGGGGGGCAAATGGGTTTGGAAAAATGAGGCTAACGGATCATGCATGCTGGTGTGAACAGGCATTAAACTAATGTGCAGTTTTTTTTATCATCTAATTGTTCCCCTAGAAGTGGGATATGTGAGCTGCTTCTCAGCAATTCGCTGTACATGTTAATTTTTCCCAGGTAGTATATAGGCCAGAGCTGCCTGCTGCTGGGTTATTTAGTCCAGCCATTGAGCTGTGAATATGGCAGAAAAATTGCTGTGTTTTTTTAAAGTAAGTAATGTCCCAATTTTTGAATGTGAGACTACCATTATTTTATTGACAATCATTTTACCTATTTTTATTATACATTATTTAGCATCTGCTTAGTTCTGCAGGTTCTTGTCACGTAACTGCATTGTTACTGTTTTGCTCCTAAAAATCTAAATTTGACTTTCAGCTCTGCCTGAATCCTTCAGGGTTCTCGATCAGATTCAAGCAGGTCTTGTCCAAAATCTGATCCCTGTCTCTTCTACACGTTCCGAATGTTGGTACAGACTGGACTTCAGTACAAATACAGCTTTGTCTTCAGCTCTCCCCACAAGTGTTGGATTGGGTCGAGGTCTGGGGACTGGAGGCCAATACAGCAACTCTACTTCATTGTCATTGAACCATTCCTTCCTGCTGGAACACTGTCGTCCTTTTCATACCCATAGTACTCGAGTGTATGAAGTAACTCCTCTTGTAGGACACTCGCATATAGCTCAGCATTGAGGTCACCACCGATCCTGGTCAAGTATCCAACATCTGTGGCTGTGAAACATCCCCATATTATCAGGCTTCTTCCACCGAACCTGACAGTTCGCCCCCTTTTCCCTTGCTTCTTCCCATTTGCCCCATCAGAGCCCGGTTATTGACTTTCCTCTCATCGCTCCAAATCACCCGTTTCTAATCTTCCATTTTTCGTACTTTTCTGTTAACTCTTTGCCGACGCTTCTTACGATGACATTGAAGTTAAGGCTTCTTCCCCTTTTTTTCGGGCCCTCATTCCAGACCTGTGTAACACATGCTGCATGGTGCTTGCTTGGACATCTGTGATCTCACTCTTGAAGCCGCCTCCACTGCCATGTCTGTTGCGTTAGAACTAATTGACCTTGTGATGAGCAAACTTGGTGATAATTTGCCTGGACGTCACCTTTTGGCTTCTGGATGGATGGACTTCATTTCCTATTCTTCCAGCTGTCAGGGCCTCAATTTTCTTGGGCCAGAGACGCTATCGATGAGCTGGATGACGCTGTGTCTCTATTCTTGGGAAATCTTCATGGCTGCTCGAACCAGTGACCTTTCACTTGGGAATCAGCTTAATAACACACTGAGCTATTAGGGAAGGTGAGAACAGGTTGTAATTTGTAGTAACAAGAAGAAAGAAATTGTCCCACCCCCAAGAGCAAAACAGTAACAATGCAGTTACATGACAAGAATCTGCAGAACGAAGTAGATGCTAAATAGTTGAAGGTTAGTTATGTATGAGATAGCCAAGATGATGGTCTATAAAATTATAGGAGTCTCACATGGATGGTGAGATATGGAGCCTGAAAGTCAAAAGTTCGAAACCTGGTTACCCTTCTGATTGTCGATGTAAAATATATTTATAGGAGAGGACTTTAGTAGACAAGAAACTTTAATAAATTTTAAATATGAAGTGAACATTTTTGCTGAAATCTGGTCAAGCTGTTTGCTATGGGAGCAGAATCCTTTCCCCTGGGGCAGCGCTTTTCCTGCTCCATGTCATCAATTACACTCCTCATGTGAGGAGGTTGAAGAGATGGGAACAGGAGCACTTGCAACACTCAATTTCTCTTGCTCTTGGCACCGCATTGAACTAACTGTACTAAACTGTACTAATTTATTATATATTTTGGGAGTCGGTCCATTTTTTAATGTCTCCGACTCCACAGGCCTGCTGAAAAGGACAACGGCCCAAAGCATATGTTAAGGTTGGAAAAGGAATTGTTCAATGACTATGAAGTAGAGTTGCTGTATTGACCTCCACAGTCCCCAGACCTCAACCCAATCATTCATACCCCATTCCAGTATGCACCAATATTGGGACCATGTCGAAGAGACCTGGGATCAGATTTTGGTCAAGACATGCTTGAATCTGATCCAGAGCCCAGAAGGATTCAGGCAGTATTGAAAGCCAAAAGGTGGATTTACCAAATACTAACATTTTGATTTTTAGGAGCAAAACAGTAACAATGCAGTTACATGACAAGAATCTGCAGAACTAAGCAGATGCTAAATACTTGCAAGTCACATTTATGTATAAGAGATGTAATATAATTGTCTATAAAACGAGGCTGTAGCCTCATGTACAAAGCTGTAGTGGATGGTAAAATATGGAGCCTAAATGTCAAAATATTGTTACCATTTTGCTTATCAGTGTATGTTCTACCTAAATAGCTTGATTATTGTATCATAAGGTGATAAAAAGCCTGATGTTACCATTTTACTACAGTAAAGTTATCACTTAAACATGCACCGTGTATGAGGGAGTCAGGAGGTTTGGGAAATTGATGACTCGGGGCTTTGACTTGCCAACTCCACAGCCCTGATTTCCATACTATGCCCCTTTTGTCAGACAAGATGGAGACATATATACAAACTGTCAAGCACAATATTGTGTAAAGCATGTAAGAATTTTGGTGCAGAATTGTGCCAGAATTTGGTTGAAACTGATTTGATAAATGTACCCCCATGTTTAAGCTTAATGCTGCACCAGAACAGTCTCCATTTAGAACTGGTGAGTTAGAAATGTAACTGCAGGCTAAAGATGCTACATGGGTAGGCATTACTACTGCAGTAATCTATTGGATATGTCAAGACATTTATATGGGGTTGTAAATTTCACAGATGTGAGTTTATACACTTCTTGACCTAAACAGGGTTAAATACCACTGAAGGAAAGTTGGGAAATCCTTCAAACATTAGATTGGATATAGCCACTTTTAATGGGATAGTAAAAACTAACTGCAAATCCAGAGTAGGCCAAATGATCTGTTCTAGACTTGAGAGGAGCTCCTTTCGACATTACTTTTCAATATAAATGCAGTTTGTAGTGTTCCATGATGTCTTAAACTGTCTGCATCACCACTTTAAAGATCAAGATATTCCACTACCTTTTATATGGTTGGTTTTCTTTTGCCATATTGATCTATCATAAGCAGTAAGTTTCACTGCAAAAAGTCAGTAGAGCTCCAGCATCTTTCCTTCAAGACTGCATTGCAATCTAGTTAGCACTGCTAAGGTCTATGTGCTGACATTTAGGGCGACATTTCCTAACACGCCAACGCCAGTTTTTTGGTTGATTTTGCACCAAAACCACTTTTGACACCATATTCTTGATGTAAATGAACTGTCGTACACTAAAACTAGGCGCATTATACGCCAGGCATGACACATTATAATGTGCTTAAATTTGTTGTGCTGTGTGCCTCCGTCACACAATGCGCCTCGGTAGGTGCATTACATACACTACCAATGATGTGCTATGTGCCGCAACTCACGCAATGCGCCTTTTTAAGCGCATTAAGTTTTCTATGCAAGGTATACCGGACGCCAGATTTTTGAGAGGATCGGACTTTACACTGATTTAATGCATCTAAAACTGGCGTGGAAACCAGGGCTGTGGAGTCGGCAAGCCAAAGCCCCGACTCCGACTCCTCAATTTCCCAAACCTTCGACTCCGACTCCCTCATACAAGGCGCATGTTTAAATGATAACTTTACTGTAGTAAAATGGTAACATCAGGCTGTTTTATCACCTTATGATACAATAATCAAGCTATTTAGGTAGAACAGACACTGATAAGCAAAAGGGTAACAATGTTTTGATCTTTTGAACACTTGTGGGTAGAGTTGAAGAAAAAGCTGTATTTGTATCCAAGTCCAGTATGCACCAACATTGGGAATGTGTAGAAGAGATCTGGGATCAAATTTTGGTCAAGACCTGCTTGAATCTGATTCAGAGCCCAGAAGGATTCAGGCAGAGCTGAAAACCAAAGGTGGATTTACCAAATACTAACAAAAATAATAAAAATTAACATTTTGATTTTGAGGAGCAAAACTATAACTAAGCAGATGCTAAATACTTGCAAGTCACATTTATGTATAAGACAGGTAAGATAACTGTGTATAAAATTACAGTAGCCTCATGTACAAAGCTGTAGTGAATGGTGAGATATGGAGCCTGAATGTCACAAGTTCAAACCATTGTTACCATTTTGCTTGTCAGTGTAAGTGTAATAGTATTGCCTCCATCAGATCCTGCATACATGACCTCACATCTGAACTCATTATTTCCAGAATAGAGAACGGCCTCTCTACACTAACTTGGGTTGGGGGAAAGCGGTGACCACAGGGGCAACATCTCTAACAATGTCAGGGTATAAAGGAATTGCCTCAGCCACAGTCAGTTTTGATGAATGGTTGAACTCTTCTACGTCTTTGAAAGCAGGTGAAAAATGTTGCTGAAATCTGTGTGCACTGGGAGCAGAATCTTTTCCCCTGGGGGCAGTGCATTGCCTGCTCCATGTCACCAATTACACTCCTCATGTGATAAGGCTGAAGATATGGGAGCAGTAGCACTGGCCGGACCCAATTCCTCTTGCTCTTTGCATCGAGCTAACTGGACCAACTTATTATATATTTTGGGAGACGGTACATTTTATGACGACTCCGACTCCACAGCCCTGGTGGAAATGCCACTTTTCTGACATGTCACCCTTAGGCCTCGTTCACACGGCTTATTTCGCCGCGTATTTGCCGATGGATTGACGATCGTCAATCCGTCGGCAAATCAGTCAGAAACAAGTCACAGCCTATTTTCTATTGATTTCAATAGAAAATACAGCTCGTCGTTCACACGACGCGTATTTCCGTGCCGGATTGACGACGGCAATCCGGACGGAAAAACAATGTGCATGTCAATTATTTACGGACGGATTCACCACTTACAATGATTGGAGATGGTGAATCCGTCGGGAAATCAGTTACAAATACGTGCCACACTTAGTGGCACTTATTTGCAACTGATTTTCAACTGATTTCAGAACGTATTTACGATCGGCAATCCGATGTAAATACGTTCTGAAATAAGCCGTGTGAACGAGGCCTTAGTGTGTAATCCTCCCAAGCTTGGTACTTGTTGCCATCATAATGATAGCTAGGACTCACAAGTCACTCAAAACTATACAGAGCTTTTCATGACATCTGTATACAACCCCCAGCTCTGAACTGATGTCCTTTGCACACATTACAGTTAGTAAGTTCTATCAGCAGTACTCAAAGGTCAACCAACAGTTCCCCCTCCCCTATAATTACGTCTATTGTTCTCTGCTCAGGTCATGTGCTATACAGTGGAGTGCTCCTGAGTTGAGCCTGGCTTCAAAGCACACCCTCTGAGCGTAATGTAATGTTCTCTGGGCCAGGTAAACAAAGAATCGAACATGGTTTGCAGGTGATAGGGGAGGACAGCGCTCTTACTGGTTCTGCACAGCAGGACAGGTAATTTTTTTTATAAGTTAATTATAAAGCTTAAAGGGGCTGTCTCACTACAAAGAATAGCTTTCAAAATGTAGGGAACACTAAATGAAGACATTTTCCAAATATATTGCTGTGTTCATTTTTTTTGTTAAGGAGCTACAAATGATTTTATCACCTTCTGAGGGCTTTCATGTTCCCCAAGTGACCGACCTGTGTACTCCTCCTCCCCTGTTTGTTCTATCAGATAGCAGGGAGTGATGTCATCACACAGGTCTCAGCCTACAGTGTGAGCGCTTGTGTGTTATCTGATCTTTTAGACAAAAGACAGTAATTACTACTGTTTACATTAGCTCTGAAGCTTCTCTGGACCTCAGAGAAGGTAATTTATTTAATCTAGACTAATAGACAGAAGTCTGAATACACGGAGTTCATATGCTAATTACAGACAGCTTGATCAAGAAGTTACAGAGCAAAGCAGCATTACTTCATTCATGCATCCTATGAAACTTTGAGATGAGACAACCCCTTTAATACAGTTTTGAACCCTATAACAAATAATATAGTGGTGGGGCACCCCTTTAAATAAAGAACTTTCAAACCACCTCCATTCTTTATTTACAGGAATAAAGTGAAGGAAAAAAACATGTAAAAAAAACTTTGCCCCATGGGAGCCATTACACTCAATGAAATAACATAACTACACATTTATAGATCAGAAAGGTGTCTCCACGTTTTCTAGCACCTATGCAATGTCTTCATCAGGCAGGAATTCTGTTTCTTCCACTGTCTGTAGGGAACAACTTGCTATAGACTTCCGGATGGCATCTTTTTCCTCTGTAATAAGAGTCCATTTAGTGGTACACTTGAACACTTTCACTAATGTTAGAGATGCTGTTTACTTACCAGGATTTTTACATGTCTTTAGCAACAGCCTGAGTTGTTTCCTGTTGTACTGAATAAGGAATTTTTGACATGTACGTATTGTGCCTGAAAGAGTAAAAGATAACGCGAGAGGTATTCTAGCTTCAGCAACCCAAAAAAAAAGTAATTTATGTGAAAGTTTTACAAACTTGTGTCCACTAAGGTTACATACCTGCAATTAACAAGCTCAAAGCAACGCTGCATGCTAAAACAAAAAATGCTTTATGCCAACGGCACTGTCGTTACACTTGTGGTATATGGCCACCACTGCTGATCAGCCATATACTTCTGAGAAGTGCTAGGAATGGCACAAGGCCACTGAAGCCACTGCCAACAGTGGTCACCTGGCATTTGCAGTAGCATGTAAGCTGAGATTGTAGGTGGGAGTGGATGACACTGCTGACTACTGCACCTCTGAAGTGAGGGTGAGTGGAAACCTCTTGACATATGAAGGGAAGTGTTGTGGACACCCTTAGGCCTCGTTCACACGGCTTATTTTGCCGCGGATTTGCAATCCGTCGGCAAATCAGTCAGAAATAAGTAACACCCCATTTTCTATTAAATTTTCAATAGAAAATACGGCTCGTCGTTCACACGACGCGAAATTTTCCGTGCCGGATTGCCGCCGTCGGATTGACGCGGCAATCCGGAGGAAAAAACAATGTGCATGTGAATTATTTACGGACGGATTCACCACCTACAATGATTGGAGAGGGGGAATCAGTCGGGAAATCAGTTACAAAATTTCATGCCACACTTAGTGGCACTTATTTGCAACTTTATTTTCAACTGATTTCAGAACGTATTTACGATCGGCAATCCGATGTAAATACGTTCTGAAATAAGCCGTGTGAACGAGGCCTTAAAGAGGATCTGTTATGTCCCCCTGCATACATTTTTGATTGTTGGGGTGGAGGAGAAAAAAAAAATAAAAAATTACAATCTATGTTATTTTCTGCTGCCTAATGTAATGTTCACACGGCTTATTTGGGCACATATTTCAGCCTGTAATTCGCGCCGTACTGCGTGAATTACGGGCTGAAATACGGCCCAGGCATTATGGTAATCCACAGTTCTCAGAGAACTATGGATTACATCTCCTCTCCCCGCTCGGACAATACGCTGCGGGGGGAGATAAGTGACATGTCCTTTACTAGTGGCGTATACACGCCACTGGTAATGATAGCCTATGGGCCGGCGAGGTGCCAGCCCCCCGCTCACGCCCCCGTCCACACGGCGTAATTGCGGGGCGTAATTACGCCCCGCAATTAAGCCGTGTGAACATAGCCTAACAATTCACGAAACGCAGGCAGTTGCATTGTACAGTTAGCACAAACATTGCCAGAGTTACTCCAGCACAGATGTCACAATGTAATTAACGAGATGTTTAAACAGGAGCCTGTTCCAATTAACAAGCAGCAATAGAAGCAACTATCTAGGTGCCAGGAAGCTGAAGTGGGTTGCTGTGAAAGGAGAGCACAGTCTTATGACAATAAGTTTAATAAGATAACCCTGCTGGAAAAAAGGCCCAAATTGACCGGGAGTTTAAAGATTTGCCCGGGTTTGTCAGTTTACTCATTAATTAGCATATCGGCAACTAAATGTGGGGCAAGGCATGTTCACTAAACAAATTTACCCCCCATGTTTTTGTTTTGGACTACCTCCCCTGGAATTTGGTTTGTAAAACCAAAAAACTGGTTTAAACCCACCATTATACCCCCTTCCGGAAAAACACCCTTTAAAAGGGGAAATTTTTTCCCCAAAAATGAATTTTTTGGTTAACTCATGTTTTTTATTTTTTAAACACTTTTTTTAAAAAATGTTTGGTTAAAATTTTTCTTTTTAAATTTTTTTAACCCCCTTTCAATTTTTTTTTAATAAATTCTAAGCCCCTCCCATTTTTTCATTTTGGGCCCACTAGGGCTTGTTTGCACTTTTTTAAAACAGCACCCAGAGAAATATTTAAACAGCGGGCCCTTTCTGCACCCAGGAACCAAAAAAGACTTTTTTCTGTCCCAAATTGATTTCCCAATAGGACAGTTTTTCTAGTCATGCTGTTGACCTGGGGAAAAATTTAATTTTTCGGGGAGGGGGGGGCTGAGAGCTGTGACCATCTCCCTTGTACTGGTGGATTCTTTTGTTAAATTCACACGGGTGTCCCCTTTTCCCAGTTTGACCCCCCTTGTGTTTGAAAAGGAAAGGACAATTTGGAATTTTAAAAATTAATGGGAAACCGGGGTGCCCAGACGTTATTAGGCCTAGTGCCAAAGTGAAAACTGAAGGATTTAAAGGGAATTTATAAAAAAAAAAAAATACAAAAAGTAAATAGGGAAAATTTTAAAAATATAACCAAAAATTTTTAAAAAAGGGTTTTTTAACAAAAAAAACCATGAGTTAAACAAAAGTCTTTTTTTGATGACTTTTTCCCTTTAACAAAAACGGGGGGCCCAGAAAATTCAAAACCCTGTAGAGAAGGGTATTAAATATTTGCTGGGTTTGGTGGCTCATGGGCAGTAAAACCCAAAAACCGGCCCCAACCCCCCCCGGTGTTTCATATAAATTTGTAAGAAAAACTTTTTAAAAGAAGAAAAATTATAAACCAACAGACTGAAATGTTTTATACTTTAATTTTAGAAAAAATCAAATTTGGGAGAACTGCAGGGGCTAAAAACTTTGCCCCTTACGGGAACGGCTAGGAGATCCAGAGGGCTAAAGGGTCCCAATAATACAAACCGATAAAAAATTTTTAATTTGGGAAATGAGCTTTACGGGTCAGTCCCCTGGGCAACTTTAAAAGAACGAAAAACTAGCGCACCCCTGTCGCTATATTTAGAATCGGGTTTGCACTCCAGTTTGGGGCGAAATTACAGAGCGAACCAAAAACCCACTTTGAAAGGGGCCCCCGAAAACCCGGGGGGGTGTGCGGGGAGGCATGTCACAAAAAAAAAACCGTAAAAAACTCCTTCATTTATGGGCTTCAGTAGGGCGGGTCCAGGGCAAAAACTGGGGGAAAAAGGAAAACCCACTTTAAAAGTGGTTTCCTAATTTTTTTTTTTTTGGCTAAAAATTCCAAAGATTTATACCCCCCATTTAAAAACAGTTTTCATAGGTTCAGCCGAAATTCAAACACTACTTTTAGGCACAAAAAAATAAAAAAAAATTTTTGGTGCCTGGGCCCCCAAAAATCATACTGCACCCCCAAATTCCTTACAAAAAAAAAAAAACCAAATTTTACTCACCCCCCCAAGAGGGCAGGGGTTTTTGATGAAGAAATGCATAGCGTTTGACCACTCAGTTTTCTCAAAACTTGTAATGAAAGGGGAAAGGGAGGGACCAAAAAGAAGCGGGAAACCATCCTTCCCCGGCACGAAAAGATGAGCCATAAAAAGCATTAAGATCCCTTCACAAATTAAAAAAAAAAAAAAGGAAATAAAAAAAAAAAAACCTCATTTTTGGAACATTTTCTACCCTAGAAAGGAAACAAAAGAAAAACGCGGCCCAGGTTTATGCAACCCTATTTTTTTGGAAAAAGCGGGAAAGTGATAGGGGGAGGGGAAAGAGGAAGCAGACTCTTTTATAAAAAAGGAAAAAATAAAAAATAGAGGAGAAAGCGACCCACAGTTTGAATTTTTTAATTTATAAAATAGAGGGAGAAGCGAGCCTGTAAATTTAAAAGGGTTAAAACGATAGAGGAGAGAACTGAGCTCTGTGATATAAAGGGTTATACAATAGAGGAAAAAAGAAGGAGCTCTGAAATAGATAAAATTATAAAATAGGGGAGTAAGCTGACTCTTTTAAAAAAGGGGTTATGGGATAGAGAAGCTGAGCCCTGTGATAAATAGGGTTATATGAAAGAGTAAAAATAAGCGGGAGCCGGGTGAAAAAATAGGGTTAAAAAATTTTTAAAACAGGACTTCATAGGGGAAAAAGAATGCAAAAAAAGAAAAAAAATGCTTATCCTTGACCCCTTTCCCGTAATTACCCAGAATGTCCTGTACACATTTGTTCGGGGGAAAAGGGTTAAAAAGTTACGTTTGGGGGTGGGGGGTAAGGGGCCCCTGTTTTTCAAGGTTTTTTAAAAAAAATTTCATCAGGATTTTTCTCTGTTTTTTTTCTCAGAAATTCAACAACAAATTTTTAACCCTATATATCACAAAAAGTTCACTTCCAAATCAATCCTTCAAACCAACACGGCAACATAAACCTGACACAGGTTCTTTTTAAAAAGGTAAATGTAAAACCCAAATGGCCCTTTCCTTTTTTCGGGACTTTTTTTTTCACTGTTTTATTTTTTAAAACCCCTTTTACTTTTGAATTTAAAAAAATTTTGTGCAGTTTTGTTACTGGGAGCTGGCATTTTGCACAAAAAAACCAAGCAGTTTGCTGCTCAGTGCTCCATAAAAAAACCAAGCACCCTTTCCGGTCACCCCTGCTGGCCATTTTTAACTCCCCAAAAAACTGTAATCTAAGCAAAGATTTGTAGGGTATGTTCACAAGGGCGTTTTTACTGTGTGTCCCCCGCTATACCCCTTTTTGCTTCAGAAGTACACGCTGGCCAGCACGTTCCTCTGAAGCTCTCTCAATGACATTCACATATTGTATGCTGGGGAAAATGGTAGGTAATCAAAGCTCTTAATTTGTGGGGCATAATTTGGGCATATTGTAGCGCAATTATGCCATGTGAACATACCCCTACAGTCGGGCTGATTCACACACTTTTTTTTTACATGTATCTTGCAGCAGTATTTGTAATACAAAACCATAGCAAAGTCTTATGAGAAGAGAGCTGTACTCTCGAGCACCCTCTATTCGATGTAGCAATCCTTAATTCACTTTGACTGAGTCTTGGAAAGTGAAGAGGATTCCAGCAAAGCCAGTTTCGCTCATCTGCATCCAGCCATTTTGGGGTGTTGCCCCTGGTCACTGACGAGGGGCAACATCCCGAAAACAGGTAGATACAGATGAGCGCTGCTGGCTTGGCTGGAATCCTTTTCACTTTCCAAGACTCAGTGAGTCACAAGTAAATTGAGGATTGCTGCATCCAACAGAGAGCGCTCGAGAGTACAGCTCTCTTCCCATAAGCGTTTGTTATATGCAAATGTCCATGAGGTGCAAAAGGCAATTTCAAATCCTCACACAACAATATAGAGCCCCTCTCCAATGAGATACATTACCCTCCCTAAGTCAAAACCAGGAATGGGTCCAAAACACAGAATAATTCCAAGCCTTTCCATTTTCTCTGTGTAGGCGTCACTCCTGGTTTTGGCTTACAAATACTATTACAAAATACGCAGTAAAACAACCAGTGTCAATTCAGCCTTAGGCTATGTCTCCACTGCATCGGACAAAAAATGGCCCGAAAGCAGACTTTTTTTGTCACGCGTTGTACAAAAACCGCAGTCGCTTCTCGTTTTTTCTTTTTTTTTTTGCCATCACCCATACAATCGTATAGTAAGGAAAGACGGCAAGAAAACTAACAGCGCCGGCGTATTATACAACATGCATGGGCGCCAGAAGACAAGCAGAGAAAAGACGAGCTGTGGAGACTACAGCTCGTCTTTTCTATTGCCGCCTATGGGGCTGAAGGGACGTTTAAAAAACTAAAAGCGCCGAAAATACGATTGTTAGCCTGTGCAGTGGAGAGATAGTCTAAGTTTGCTGTCCTGTCCTTTTAGTCTAACGGGAGATGGGGCTTGCACACCGACCGCAGCTAATATTCAAGTGTCAGGGTATATTCACACGGCTTAAATTGCCACGTATTTCGGCAAAACGCGCGCCGCAATTACGGTAATTCATAGCTCTCAGAGAGCTATTGATTACGCGTCATATTGTATATATCAATTGTTAGCGGCCCCCCGCACTTTGGAATTACGCGCTAATCAGCGCGTGGTTCCAAGACACACGGTGTATTGTGGCGCGTACTATACACGCCGTAATAAGCCGTGTAAACATACCCTAAGACATACAACCTCTGTAAGGCAAAGGGTCCAGCTTTATTTCTCCATACCAATTGTAAAGGTTTCATTATTCAAAACACATACAATTAAAGTTTGAAATGCTGGCTAGAGCCATTAAACGAGTTAAACAATAAGTCCCTTAATTCCTAGAATGAGTGTTCCATTTATCTGAAATGCTCGTTGGCCTGCAAGGAAAGTTTTAAAATAGAAAAAAACATGTAAACCAAAACTGCTTTATAATCCCCTTAGTGCACCATGATGTACCAGTATGTCATGGCAATGCTAACGGAGTAGGGCTCACTCACCGAGTCCGCTCCATACTCAGCACGCTCGTCAGTATACCATTCTGCACGATATACAACAGTGTTCCCCAACTCCAGTCCTCAAGGTTCACAAACAGGTCATGTTTTCAGGAAATCCCACAGAATGCACTGACAATAATTAAATCACCTGTGCAATGCTAAGGAAAGCCAGAAAATATGACCTCTTGGTGGGCCTTGCGGACTGGAGTTGGGGACCCCGTAATACATAATGCAGAACGGTGTAGTGACGATTGTGCCCCCTAGTGGTTACGTACTCTATGGGGAATGTATAGGTTAAAAAAAAAAAAAAGTTATAAAACTATTAAAAGTTCAACACTTCCTTTTGTGATTTTACAAATAAAAAAAATTAAAAAGTTACACATAATTTATAGCGTCAAATTAAAGTCCAAATATAACATTTATCCTGTACAGAATTGACCGTAGAAGAAAAAAAAAATGTATGTTTTTTTGGTCAGTTCGTGTCCTAAAAAAATTTAAATAAAAAATGATAAAAAAAACACATGCATCCCAAAATTGTATCAATAAAAATTACACTTTAACCCACAAAATATGGTGCTGTAGCGAAAATTAAACACAATGGAAACACTCAGAATACAGATCATTTATAATGAATAGTGAACAACATACAAGCCCCAGTAAAAATGGTGCAATTATGTTTTTTTCAATGGAACCATTACCAAGTACCTTTTGTCCCATTAAAAAAAAAAAAAAAAAAAAAAAAAAAACACACACAAGCCCATAGATGTCTATATAGATGGAAAAATTAAAAAAAGTTATGGCTCTTGGAAGGCAGGGAGGAAAAAAAAAAAAAAGTGACAAAGATAAACCCACTTGGTCTTTAGGGGTTAAACCAGCTTTTATGGCATCCTGGTGGATGACTGTACATTCATTGTTCACATGACCTTCCTGGATACACAGCACATGATGCCTGTGATTGGCTGTAGAGTCATGTTAACACTGATTATGATGTTATAAGCGAGCCCACAAGGACTAGAGGCAGCCCTGGAATGGAGCGAGTTTACAAGACCAGTTTTTTTAATCTTGTTTTATTTTTATAACCTCTCTAGCAGGCTGATGAGCATGAATTTTTTTTAAATGGAAAACTTTTTTGGTCGCACAGAGAACTTTCCAAAAAGAATAGATATTTTAGATGTAATCTTTAATCTGATGAATTAAAGAAGTTGTAGTTCCATTTTTTAGCATACTGCTGCCTTTATAGGAAAAAAAATAGTTATATTCTCCCTGGATCTAGCGCTGCACTGTTCTCACTCTCTGCGGGTCTTTTTATGAATATAATCTATTATTATTTTATATAAATATGTTTATAGACCCTAGTCAGAGAAGAGGTCACCTGTTTTTGGTTGCACCAGTCATTTCCCACTGGCTGACACAAAGTATACTCTTCAATTTAAAGGGAATGTGTCAAACAATGACTTATTGTTTAACTCACTTTTTATGTTAAACACCTTTTTAAAGAATTTTAGATTTTTTTTAAATTTTACAAATCACTTCCAATATTTTAAATAATTCTTAAAGAGAATGAGTCATTAAAAAATGACTTATTGTTTAACTCACATTTTTATGTTTAAACTTTTTTTAGGAATAATTTTTTGTGTTAAGTTTTTTAATTTTTCATATCATTTCCTGCAGTTTTCACTTTGGCCACTAGGCCTAAAAAAGTCTGACACTTCCTGTTCTGTAGAGAGATTTTCAGTAGTCTGCTCATTATCAGTACGGGCAGCTTTAAACTTGAAAGGTGACACCCAATTGTATAATAACACAGGATCCACCAGTCACAATGGAGAAAACTCACAGCTCCTCCTCTCCCCCTCCATGCATACTGCTCTCTTCCCATGCCTAGAAAAACTCTCCTACAGAAGTCAATGAAACCGAGTCAGTCTTAAGGCTCCTATGTCCATGAAGCTGCTGTAAAGTATCTCTCTGCTGTTAAAGCAGCACAGGCAAGAATGCTGTCCCCACAATCATATATAGACGACTGAATTGAGAAATCTAGCAAAATAAATTTGTCAACTCTAGTAAAAATTTATGTGAACCGCATTCAGAGGAGTATAAAACATGTGCACTTTCCTCAAAGCCCCGTATGCAGTAACTATATTGAAAAATACTCCTCATCAGAAAGTCTTAAACAGTATATCCATAAAAAGATTATAATGTAATAGATTCATAGCATAATTTAAATGGTTTCTCAAAACAGGAGTAAACACTTGCGGTTATGTTGTGCTCCGGGGGAAAGGGTGAGGACCCAGAAACGTCGCAGAGCAGCATTGCACACACATAACAGATCAGCCGTCTGTGCAGCGTGATGAACGACACCTGACGAGCTGCAGGGAGAAGCGTCTGGACTTGGAGCGTTTCACTTGGACTGACTACTCCATTATTGGAGAGCAACATAACCGCAAGTGTTTACTCATGTTTTGAGAAACCATTTAAATTATGCTATAAATCTATTAATTATAAATGTAATTTAAGATTTTTTGATACAATAAAGAAGAATTTTTTTTATGATTATGTTTAAGACTTTTGTTTTATGAGTATTTTTAAAATATATTACAAATTGAAAATCTGTAATCAGAAAATAAAAATGCAAAGAAGAAAAAAAAATAGGATCAGGGGGTTGATTTAGTAAAAAAAAAAAAAAAAAAAAAAATTGGCGAAGATTACTTTTTCTCATGTTTTATGTAAAATTTTAAAATTTTTATTTTTTTTTACTTTCATTTACTTTCAATATTTTTAAATAATTTTTTAATCCTGCAGTTGCCATTGGCCCATAACATCTACACTTCCCGTACTTTTGGGAGAATTTTCGGGAGGTGCTTTTCTTACATGTAAAAACAGGTTCAAACTGAAAGGAGACACAATGTTATAATTTTAAAACCCGGATCCACCATTATATAGGAAGTCACAGCTCCCCCTCTCCCCGCACACTGACTTTTTCCCGGGCACAAACAGCCTTGAAAACTCTCCATGAATCAAAGGGGCTTCCCTGTTCACAGGCTCTATTCCTGAAGCGCTTTAAAGCATCTCCCTTAATGCTGTTTTAAAGCACTCAAGCAAGATGGCTGCCCCCCAAAACAAAACAGGGAACAAATTGAGAAAACTGTAACAGAAAATAAAAATGGTAAAAAGGGTTGATGGTTTTTTTAAAAAAAAAAAAAAAAAAATGGGGAAGATTCCCTTTTTAAAAATGAAATAAACAGAAGACTGGGAGGGCACAGCACAGACCAAGGGGGAGGGGGGAAGTAGAACTTTTTATATAATTTTAAAATGATACAAAATTAAACCAGACAACTCCTTTAAAGTCAGCCAGGTAGGTTTAACCTACCTGGCTGACTGCACTTTAGAGCCCATCAAGAGCAGTCCCTGGCAGAGATCTAAAACCATTTTAAATTTTTGGTCCCCAATTTTAACATTCTTCTTACAACTGTTTTTGTGTTCCCAATGGCTTTGGGCCCCAAATAAGGGAAGAGAATGGGGCCATAGTAGATCTAAAGGATTTTAACCTTCTCCTCTCACCCCCTCCCCCTGGGGGTTTGGGGGCAGGGCGGGCTTTTTGGCATTTTTTTTTTAAGATGCAGAGCTTTTTTCCCCAACCCCTTTTTAAAGGGCAGATGGAAAGGGGTCAGAAATGAGTGACCCCCTGCGTAAAATCAAAAAACAAATCCACTTTTTTCTTTGGGGACGGGTGGCCATATTCCCCCGGGAACCCCCATCAATCTGTGATATTTAACCGGGGAAAACATTCTTCTAGGGATTTTATGCCACACAGTGACCCAAACCAGTGACCGGATTCATAAATACACCCCTGGGTACCCCTAACCGCCAGCCCTGCCCCATACTTGCCTGACAGCCCGACAGAACACGCTGCAGCTCCGTATTGCCCAAAGGGGCACCCCTCGCCACTGCCTCCCCCCCACGTTTGTTAACACGGCCCCAATACGAATGTCGTCCCTTCCCCACGGCATCCCCAGCACCAGCTCGCACAGCAGGTACCGGGGCACGGAAAAAAGGGGCACATTACAATCGTCCCCGCTCCCCTTATTTTACGGCGTTCAGAACTTTTAAATTTAACCTGTTTTTGGAACCGAAATGATGACTCAAAAAACGCCGGGTCCCGGTTTTTGGGGTTAAACGGGGTTTAAATTAAAAATTCACTTCCGGAACAGTGGCCTTACTGCGGCAGCCATATTGCTTGTGGCAAAAGTGAGGCTTTACTTAGGTTTATTCTATGTAGGGTTGTGTTTTTACCCGGTAAATGCACTTTGGCTACGTTTCATGACGGCCCAACGCCCTTTCAAATTTCCAAACAACTTGCAAAAAACCCCTTTTTTCCATTGTTTTAACTTTTTAAACCCTTTTCCTGACACTGGTCTTTAATTAAATAGGCTTTTTTTCCCCTCCCTGCCTTTCCAGAGCCTTACATTTTATATTTTTCTACCTACATGGACGTATGAAGGCTTTTTTTTTTGCTGGACAAGATGTAATTCACCATACTTAAAAAGAATATTTCAAGAGAAAAAAATTCTGATGGGGTGAAATGTTAAAAACGGGCTTTTCAACCCTGTTTGCGGGGTTTTGGTTTTTTTCAAACGTTCACCCCTTGACACCCAAGGTCCCCGGTTTCCCCCCAACGGGTTTTTTTCAACCGTAATTGCTGGAAAAGATTTTCCCCCAATTACGGCTTTGGGGTTTGGGGCCCGGGGGGGGCAAACTCGCCGGGCCCCAAAAGGCATGGGATTATCCATGGCGTGTATCCCCCCCGGGGGGTTTTCCCGAGGGGAGAGGGACGGAATCCTAGTTCTCTAGGAAACTGTGGTTTTCGTAATGGTGGGACGGATTGCAGCCGTATTGCAGCGCAAAACGGCCGCATACGCTGCAATCGTCCCCAAAAATAACCCGTGGAACGCCCTTTTAAGGGCCACATGTATAAAACGTCAGGTCAAAAACCTCACTTTGTTGCCCTAGAAACCAATCAAGCCCCCCCCTTTCATTTCATATAGTGTTTGGGGAAAAAATTAGGGGGGGTCTTTTTGGTTCAGGGCAAAAAAGTAAAGGTTTAATAGACAGTTTTCATACATGTGGCCCAAAATGATTTTTCTTGTATTCTACATTTTGACAGTTTCCTGGCAACACCAATTTTTAGTACCAAAAAAAAAAAAACCCAAAACATTCTCTATTTTTACATTTGTCTGCAATGCCTTTTTCGGGGACCATATTTTTTGAAAAAACCCTGGTGGGGGGTTTTTTTTTTGCCCTTTTTTTGGTAAAATTTTTTTCCGACAGAAATGACAAAAAGACCCCGATTTGGGGATTTTTTTTTCTTCTACGTGTTTAGTACGGGATAAATGATGATTTTTTAAATAGAGGGGGTTTTTTACGGATTGGCGAACCAGTTAGTGTAATTATTTTATTTTTTTTTTTATTTTTCCCTTTTTTAAATTGTAAAATGGGAAAAAGGAGGTGTTTTGAACTTTAATTTTTTTTTCATACGTTTAAACATTTTTTTTTTTTTAGATCTTGAACTTTGAGTCCCCATAAGATACTTTACCACTGTGGGGTGCGATCTTTAGTACACCCTTCTCTTGAAAAACTACAAAAGGGGTTTTAAAAGATGGTGGTTCTAGCACTTCCTGCTAGTATTAGAATCGCATACAAGGCAGCTATGGAACCCTTCATCAGGCCATGTTAACGTATCAGCACCCCATGATCCCTCCGCATGGGAGTCCATCGCAGTGAGAAATTATGCGCGGCATTCTTTCTCGTTTATTTAGACACTGCAATCTCATTGGCGTCTAAAAAGTTAAACAGCAGGGAATGGAGCTGGGTTTTTACAAATGGGGTTGTCGGCTTAATGACAGTGACACTAGCCTTCTAAGTTGTGGGATTATTGAGTAATGCCGCTTCATAGACCATTACCGGCACCAAGAAGTACCCATGTGTCCTGTGTCAGTAAAGGGTTAAACATGTAGGAAAAATGTTAATAAATCACCAAATAAAATTGCGGTCTGATTTCTTCTTTCAGAGTATGGCAGACTTTTCCTGCTTTTCACAAGCTTTCCTAGTTACCGGCTACCTCTCTTGGCTCAAACAGCTACAGAGGCCAGGATGGTAATGTTTCTCTTTAACCCCTTAAGCACCAGGTCTGAAAGGCCTTTTAAAGACCAGTCATTTTTTAGTTTTTTACTTCCCTGCCTTTCAACAGTCATAATATTTTTTTTTTTTTAATGAAGTAGTTGTATGGGAACTTGTTTTATGTGGAAGAAGTTATATTTTTGGGGGGCATAGCTTGAGTTTTAAAACATAAAATTATGGCATTTTTTTAATTTTTTTAAGGGGTGAAAAATAAAAAGCTTTTTTTCTGGATTTGTTTTTTTATTATATTTTAACCATTACTTCACTAAAAAGACCCCCAATTTTATATAAGGTTAATTTGTACCTAATGTGTTTAGGGCTTTTTTGTGTAATATATGCACAATAATGTTTTTATTAAATGTAAATTTTTTTCCACACTTTTTTTTTACTTTTTAAAAAATAACATTAAAGGTATTTGTACACTTTTGTTTTACACTTAGTAATGTAGTACCATAATCCTGTAGGCTAATACATTACACTTGTGTGTCAACATGACACAGGCTGCTGTCAGGGCAACACACAGTAGTGCCCTGACAACAGGCATGGTGTACAGAGAGCCCTGCGGCTATTGCAGGTCTCTAGGGCAGACTATATAGATGTAGTTCCCAGGCTCCATCAGGCACTGGGAATCCGGTGAACCAATGGGGCAGGGAATCCCCTTTAATGTCCTCATACAACTGGGTCACTGAAAAGATATAAAAGGCAGCAACATCTACAAAATGTAGCTGGTCATTAAGTACTTTTCAGGCCTGGGGCTTAAGGGGTTAAAAAGATATACATAAGTTTTGTCATGTCTGTAAGAATTCAATCAATAAAAAAAAAATCAAGTTACTAAATCCGTACAGTGAATGGCGCAAAGAAATAAAAATCCATGGCAGAATTGTATTTTTTTCTTCATCAAGCCTCAAAGAAAGGCACCTTAAGGCCATGTTCGCATGCCGTTTTTGGACGAGGTTTTTGGAGCGTTTCCTCGCCCAAAACCACTTCCAAAACGCCCCCAGTTCATTTCATTGATTCCTATGTAAAACCTCGTTGTAGTTCACACACGACGAGGTTTTTACACGCTTCTTTGGAAGCAATGAAAACGAAGTGTCATGTCAATTCTTGAAGCGCGTTGTAGGCGCGGTTTTGGCGCATTTTCCCCGCGGTTTTCGTCATGATTTTTGTCCTGGTTATTAATTTGTATGGGTGAAAACCTCGTCGAAAACCTGATCAAAGCCTCATCAAAAACCTCGTCTGAAGAAGCGTGTTTCAGGCGAGGTTTTGATGTGGTTTGGACGAGGTTTTGGGCGAGGAAACGCTCTGAAAATCTCGTCCAAAAACACCGTTTGAACATGCCCTAATAGGCATATTTGCCAGCTATCCTGGAACCTCCACTAGACTCCGGGAAAAAGGGAAGTTCTCCCAGAAGAGCTGGTAAGTATCTTGCAGCGGCTGATAAACCAGGTGGTTCCAGAATAATATATCTTGATGCGCCTCACTTTTCTGGCACCTCTATACCTTTTCTGTACGACTAGACTATCTGTCCTCCCTACTATTCTCCCCATTCAGAGTGCCTCAAATGGTAATTGTGCCTCTCTTGGTGCCCCACACAACAACAGTAGTCCCAACAGTAAAAGTGCCCCCAGACGGTTATGGGATCTCCTTTTGAGCACCTAGTTTTAGTGCTTCCTGCGCGGACATAGTTTCAACTGTATCGCAGGTCCAGAGGCTGAAAGTCACAGCACAGACTTGAAAACTGCCACGCTTGGACAATTACTCTCTATTCTGTTCTATGGGAGGTCCAAGTACAGTCCAGCGGTGTGTTCGGCTGTGCACAGAACTCCAACAGAACAGAATGGAGAGCCGTGCGCAAGCACAATTGGCTCTCCAGTCTGTGCTGTGACTTTCAGAGGCCGGTTCCAGAGATAGGTGTGGGGCCCTTCTCTGGGATAGCGATATGCCATAATTTTCTATTGTGGTAGAACCCCTTTAAGAATAAGCATTGGGCCCACTGCCAGAGCTTGGGGCCTGTAGGATGGTTTCACCAGCTCCCCAGTGGACCAGTTGAAGTTTGCATCACTGGGTCCTTATGTGGTGAGGGGGGCCTTTGCCGTCCATCACCGCTGTCACCAGATCAGAGATCTGGCCGAGTCAGTGGGTAGAAGAGCATGTGATATGTAAAAAAGAGAGCATGGTGCAAAAATGGAAGTGGCTCATGCAAAGACGTTCATTAGTGCATATTATGGAGTCTTCCTGAATCTCACTTTTAATCATTGGAAAGTAAGTTGCAGTTTGAAAACCACATTCAACATACAATTCCACAGATACTGGACTTCTGTGGCATATGTGCCAGTCAGCATGGGCATTTGAGTGGTACAACACTGCTATAAGTGATTGGTTGTCTATAAGCACCTCTCTTCAGTACAGTGTGGTACCGTAGTACCTGCTCTGTACTGCTCTGTACCTCAGACTTGCCTAAGGGTGCGTTCACACAGCAAAAAAAAAATACCGGTCGGATTTTCTGGTCTACAATAATATTTAAGTTGCAAATTATTGCACAGTCGATGTTGTGCTTGGTTGTCTTATACCTTTTTCTTAGGGCATGTTCACATAGCGTCTTTGTGGGGCATAATTCAGCACATAATTGTGCTGCAATGCACCCGAATTATGCCCCGCAACTATGGTAATTCATAGCTCTCATTGAGAGCTATGATTACCTGCTGTTCTTTCTGCCATATATTAAGTGATGCGAGAAAGAAGTGACACGTCAAGCACCAGGAAAAATGAAAGTTAATGGGGGCCGGGCCAGAGCACTTTAGTCTAAAAACACCCAACGTATTGCAATACGTCGTGAACATAGCCGTAGAAGTGGATGTGGCTTAGCATGCAGAGCATAGTCTACTAGGCCCAACACACTGGTGCACATCTGTGCAATTTGCGCCAGACTACTGGCGTACTTACTTTACACCCCTTTTCTGTGCATTGTCAGAGAAAAGGGGCTTGGCTTCTGTGAAAGGTCTGTGGCTTAAAGGGGTTTTGCCATGATCTAATGTTGACGTGGGATCATCTAAAATGGGTATTTTCTAAATATATGTCATCAAGAAAAGTGAAGCCTCTGAGAGCTACAGCCTTACTTACATGCCCTTGGTTTCCTGATAGTTTACATTAGACACGACCAGGACACTGACAGGAGCTGATCTGGCCGCGCTTGCATTGTTTGCACTTCTTATCTGATGGCAGGGAACATGAACGAGTTTTGAAGGGGCTGGGGAGAAAGATCTTGTATCTTTTGTATAGAGAATCCACTGGTTGTAATGTAATTATCTGAGTAAACATGCAGGCGCTCCCTAGCTCTCTGCTCAGCCCCCCTCCCTCTCCCCTGCAGCGTTCATGAAGGAATGAAAGAAGGCTGCCTGCTGAGCTTATCTTCTCTCCTGAGCAAATAAGAGGGAGAAATAAAACGCATCTAGCTTGTGCACAATACAGTTCTCCTCTGTGGATTAGCAAAACAATGTTTGCTCAACTACAGAGACTAAGTATCAGGAGCGTGCATGGGAGGTGGAGTGATGACATCACAGAGGAGGTACTTGTTTTTTTAAACACAGAAACACAATGCCCCTTTTTTCAAGCCTTAAGAGCGGAGTATCAGAATATTAGGTAAGGAACTCACTTCTTGGAAAAACCCATTTAATGGAAATTGTTTAGCATGTACCAAAAAATAAAACCCAAAATTTTGGCAAAAAAAAATTACTTGTATA